>JAVBJF010000082.1:0-74067 GCA_033439095.1 Pseudococcus viburni | reverse complement strand
CAATTCTCAAGTATGGAGACCAATTTCGAATTAATTTTAAAAATTTCTGTAGGTACATATAGATGTTTTGGATGGAGAGGAGCTCTACAAATATGTACCCTAACTTGTATTTTGAAGTCAAAAAAATAGCATGAAAAAAGCAAAATTTCAATTTCTAGATGCCTTTTTCTTCAAAAATTTTCGCCCTCGCTTCGCTCGGGCTCTTTGATATATTTACACCAGTTAATTTCTCAAAATAATATGGACTGGACTCTTTCCCTTTCTATTCCACACAATTCATTCTATAACGCAAAAATTTGTCTTTGAAATTTCGATTTTTTTCGAAAATTTTATCTTCTCTTCCCATTGGTGTTGAATAACACAGAGCGACAAAAAAATTTTTTTTTGCCCTGTTTCTGGGTTCTCATGCCGAAATTCTGTTTCTAGACATCAAAATACATCACCTTGCTCAATCCTGGCTTCCAAAGTTTGCTTTGGGGGGTGGGGAGCCAAAAAACTGTTTTTCGAGGTCAATAAGCCTGAGCATTACAAAAAAAAATTGTTTTTTTTTTTTTGGACTAATCTTGTAGGAAATTTTACGGCAAATCCAATGCCGCAAACCGCAGACCTCCATCTCTTTTTTAAAAAAAGTTACAGCTCATTCTTTCCAAAATTTTGTGAAAAACTCGCATTTTTTGTTTTTTTTTCGCAAAGAAGTGAAATTTGAGAGAAAGTAAGGGTTTTATGGCCATAATGACTATGGTGAGAGTTGTAGGAAATTTTACGGCGAATTGAATGCCGCAAACCGCGGACCTCTATCTCTTATTGAAAAAAGTTACAGCTCATTCTTTACAAAATTCTGTGAAAAAAAATCACATTTTTTGTGCCTTTTTCGCGAAAAAGTGAAATTTGAGAGAAAACTAAGGGTTTTAAGGATGAGCTGTAACTTTTTTTTCAAAAAGAGATAGAGGTCCGCGGTTTGCGGCATTCGATTTGCCGTGAAATTTCCTACAACTCTCATCATAGTCATTATGGCCTTAAAACCCTTAATTTTCTCTCAAATTTCACTTCTTTGCGAAAAAAAACAAAATAATGTGATTTTTTCGCAAATTTTGGAAAGAATGAGCTGTAACTTTTTTTTAAAAAAGAGACGGAGGTATGCGGTTTGCGGCATTGGATTCGCCGTGAAATTTCCTACAAGATTAGTCCAAAATAAATTTTTTTTTCAATTTTTTTTTGTAATGCTCAGGCTTATTGACCTCGAAAAATCAGTTTTTTTGCCCCCCCCCACCCCAAAGCAAACTTTGGTCAAAAAAAATATTTTTTCCTTTATTAGTTACCATAAAAGCAACCCAAATTTGGCAATGAGACCCAAAAAACAAAATTCGTGTCGACCTGTGTAATCATTTTCCTTAAAACGTAATTAGGTATAAAATCCATTTAATTTCAATTTCCTATAAAAAAAAGAGTATTTGCGGGGGAGGCACTAAAAGTGCTTGAAATGTCCTTTAAAACAAGTATGCGCAAGGGGAAGGGGAGGGGCCTCTGGGCGAATTTGAAGCATGGTTTGAAAAGTTTAGAAAATGTTGCGAAAAGTCGCGAATTTTGATTTTCAAAAATCAGTAGACACCCTGGTTTTATAACTTTGTTTGTATTCTACCTTCCTTATTCTTGAATTTTAAAAATAAATTTACGCTCATTTCTAACAATTATTGAACTTTTTTTTCAAAAATGTGTTCATAATAGGTTTAATTTTTTTTGGAGGGGGAGGGGGTTACAAAATTTATCAGTACCTATTTTCAAAAGGTACCTACTGTTGAGAGCTGGTCATGTTTGTTAGACACTCTGGAGAGCCAGCAAATTTTTATCGGCACTTGCTCTTCTTTATTTTTTTTTTGTGTGTTAGTGGATTTGTGAAGACTGAAAATGCAAAAATAGTGAAAAATGAGAAAAAAAAAGAATATCTTTTGAGACAACTTTGAGTAAAAATTAAATATCATTCGTGATTTTAATTTTCTTGGGCCCACTTTAGTCATTTTGATCATATCTCATGATCCCACCACGAATAGAGCATTCGCCATTCTGTGTTTTAAATATCAAAATTTTCAATTGTGATGAAGAGCCAGGAGTGTGGGTGAGAGTGGGAGCAAGAGCGGAAAATTTTGAAAAGCGAGCCAGGAGTGAAGAGCGAGAATCAATTTAAAAAATAGAAGAGATATAAAGCGAGAACACTCATGATTGAAATTTTCAAAAGAGCGAGTGAAGAGTGAGAGCCTAAAATAACAGAAAGCAAATGAGCGAGCAAGAGTGGGAGTGCTCTGAGCAAGCCTCTTCCATGTAAAATTAAAATAAAATCAGTCAAGGTTGCTACTGACCAGAGATGGGGCGATTCGAATCGCCAAAAAGAATCGCTAAAGTCGTGAAGAATCCGATTCGAATCAAATTCCCGAATCGGAATCTCTATTTCAAGCGATTTGCAGAATCGTTAAGTCGAGATTCCCTGCGATTCCGATTCTATAGTCTTTACTTTTTTTTTGAACTTATATTCTTCCTTCCCTTGGAAACTTTTTCCATGAATTGGATGAGTAGTGAACGATAATTTTCGATCGATGCAGGATACCCATCCTCTATACAAATCTTCGTCTTTCGCTTTAAAAATTCCAATTTACGGTTGCATTTGTATTTCTCAAATATGTTCATCGTTAAAATTTAATTTTTTTATTCCAATTTCTTATCTTTACCTATTACTTTTTAAGATTTTACTGATTCGAGTTGAGAAAAAATTATGAAAAATATGAAGTTGAAAACTTATTTTAAAAATTCAAGTTAATTTTCAAGTTGAAAGAAATTTTAAAAAACATGAATCCGAAAAAAAATTGTAGAAATCCACAAGTAGGAAGGTAGAGGTACCTGCTGAAATTTTTCCAACTGTGAAATCTTTTTAATCAGAATTTTCTCAAAAATTTTCCAACTTGGGATTTTTTAGAAGTTTTTTCAAAATTATATTTTTGAAAAAAATTCTTTCAACTCGAATTTTTTTTCAAATATTTTTAATGAAAGTGGCTGATTTTTGGGACATGTTTAATAGACAGGGAAGGGAATTCAATCATAATATTTTTTCATTTTTTCTCCCGAATCAGTGTTATCAACCAAAAAACAAAAATTTACCTAAAAATACATTTTTTTTATCCAGATTTTCGAATAGAAAACGGTTTTTGGATTTTTTTCAAAGAAACGAAAAAAATTAGATTAATTTCAAAAAATCACTCATTTTCCTTGAAAATGAATTAGAACCAAAAAACACTCGATAAATGCTGGAAATTTCGTCTTGAAAACTGGTTTCCAAGATTTGATCGCAAGTAGGCAGCCATACGTGAGTGCATCGCATCTATACGCACGCGCTCGTATTATATTATTTATATAATTAATTAAAAACCTAACGCGGTTTTGGGTTGGCGCGGAAATGGCGCAGTATTCCCAATCGATAATTAATACCCAAGAGGGGATTACTTTCACGCGAGAAAAAAAAAAAGGAATACGAAATAAATTAATCAAAATGAGATTTACGATTGTAAGATGAGATGCGCAAAATAAAAATAATATAATAATAACCTACTTATACGTAATCGAGTAAATGAATCTGTAAAAATTTTTTTGAGAACGTAAATACGTATGGAAAAAATAAAAAGGTGGAAAATCAGGTCATAAAATGTCTCCCTTTTTGTTTAATTGGCCTTGAAGGAAACCATCTTCGGGAAGTTCGGTTACTTGTACTTTCATATGAAGTAAAATGATGCGACCTGTGAGAGGGACATTCGAGAGACAGACAGACGAATAAAATCGAACGTATAGATGAATGATCCATACGTTTACGAAAGTAATCATGTATGACGATTTATTTACATGCAAATACGACGATGAGATTTTTTCCAAAGCTGTAATGCTTCAATGTTACGATATTTCCTATACGTGTACGTTATTTGTAGAATCTGTGTGGATTTTCCGAAAGAAAAAGAGATAACGGTGTTGGGATTTTTTTACTTCTGGTAAATGGTTTGTTCGACTATTGATAAGAATGTATAAAGGTCTGAGTGGCCGGTGCGAAAATCGCATTTATTCCACCGAATCGCTAATCACGCTGGCCGCTATATAATTGTTTATTTAGAACGTTTATTCGAGCGGAACAAAACTGTGGCCATCATTTTTATACTTATACAGTGCCTATCTGTACATAACGTATTTCATTGTAGAAACAGAATTCGCTATACAGCCGGGTATCTCTATCTACTTCTAGGTATATAGACTATACAATGTTGACTGTTGAGGTATTAATGCTCGGCTCGCATTACCTATAGCACCTGCATAGTGCATACCTACTTTTTATAATGATAGTTGCCGATGGCCCGACGGTGAAGAAATTCCCACAGATTCGCGATCCTATAAAACAATTAGAACCAGTTGTTTTTCAGCCAAATACGAGTACTAATGTCTAGGTTCATTTGTATCAATTATAAGCTATTTACTGTGCGGCCGCGCGACGCGACCAGGCGAAAATTCCGAAACGAATGTAACAAGAGTCATGAATGATCATCGATGAAAAATACGTATTTCATGGTATTGTTTGTAGAATGACGCGAGCTGGGGAGGGGAATGAGAAATGAATGTAATACTCAATTGTGTTTTTTTGCGTGGATGTTAGAATGGGAAAATTTTGGCGGGTTATTGAGTAAGAAATTTTTTGACGAAAATTATCTGATTGAGGTAATTTGGACGGTTTTTTTTTGTTGTAAATTTATGAAAAATAGATTGAGATATTTTCAAACTTCTTTATTATTAAATTTTTTTTTTTAAATATCAAGGGTCCCTTTAGTAATGGAAAAAAGAGTGACATCTTCAACTCGTGTGTGGTTCCTGTCATGGCCTACGGAGCTGAAGTACGATCTCCAACGCAAAAACTTTGGAAAAAAATTGAAACAATCCGAAACAACCCAGAAAGGTCAATATTAAAATACAGAAAAAAAAGACACGATTTTCAAAACCACTTCTATGATTTCCAAACCCACTGGAATAATTTTCAAAATCACTGGTATGATTTCTCAAACCACTGGTATAATTTCCAAAATCACTGATATAAATTCCAAAACCACTGGTATTGTTTCCAAAACAACTGGTATGATTTCCAAAACAACTGGTATGATTTCCAAAACCACTGGTATGGTTTCCAAAACCACTGGTATGATTTCCAAAACCACTGGTATGATTTTCAAAACCACTGGAATAATTTTCAAAATCACTGGTATGATTTCCAAAACCACTGGTATGATTTCCAAAACCACTGGTATGATTTCCAAAATCACTGGTATGGTTTCCAAAATCACTGGTATGGTTTCCAAAACCACTGGTATGATTTCCAAAACCACTGGTATCATTTTCAAAACCACTGGCATAGTTTTAAAAATCACTGGTATCACTTCCAAATCCACTGGTATGATTTCCAAAACCACTGGTATGATTTCCAAAACCACTGGTATGGTTTTCAAAACCACTGGTATGGTTTTAAAAACCACTGGTATGATTTCCAAAACCACTGGTATGGTTTTCAAAACCACTGGTATGGTTTTCAAAACCACTGGTATAATTTTCAAAACAACTGGCATGATTTTCTAAACCACTGGTATTATTTCTCAAACCACTGGTATGATTTCCAAAACCACTGGTATGATTTCCCAAACCACTGGTATTTTTTTCAAAACCACTGGTATGATTTTCAAAATCACTGGTATGATTTCCCAAACCACTGGTATGATTTCCCAAACCACTGGTATGTTTTCCAAAACCACTGGTATTGTTTCCAAAACCACTGGTATTGTTTCCAAAACCACTGGTATGATTTCCAAAACCACTGGTATTATTTCCAAAACCACTGGTATGATTTCCAAAACCACTGGTATGGTTCTCAAAACCACTGGAATAATTTTCAAAACAACTGATATAAATTCCAAAACCACTGGTATGGTTTCCAAAACCACTGGTACGGTTTCCAAAACCACTGGTACATTTCCAAAATCACTGGTACGGTTTTCAAAACCACTGGTACGGTTTTCGAAACCACTGGTACGGTTTTCGAAACCACTGGTACGGTTTTCAAAACCACTGGTATGGTTTTCAAAACCACTGGTATGGTTTCCAAAACCACTGATATGATTTACAGAACCACTGGAATAATTTTCAAAATCACTAGTATGATTTCCCAAACCACTGGTATGATTTCCCAAACCACCGGTATGATTTCCAAAGCCACTGGTATGGTTCTCAAAACCACTGGTATGGTTCTCAAAACCACTGGTATGATTTTCAAAACCACTGGTATGATTTTCAAAACTACTGGTATGATTTCCCAAACCACTGGTATAATTTCCAAAACCACTGGTATAATTTCCAAAACCACTGGTATGATTTCCAAAACCACTGGTATTTTTTTCAAAACCACTGGTATGATTTCCAAAATCACTAAAATAATTTACAAATCAACTGGCATGATTTTCAAAACCACTGGTATGATTTTCAAAACCACTGGTATGATTTCCAAAACCACTGGTATGATTTCCAAAACCACTGGTATGATTTTCAAAACCACTGGTATGATTTCCAAAACCACTGGTATTTTTTTCAAAACCACTGGTATGATTTTCAAAATCACTGGTATGATTTCCAAAACCACTAAAATAATTTCCAAATCAACTGGCATGATTTTCAAAACCACTGGTATTATTTCTCAAACCACTGGTATGATTTCCAAAACCACTGGTATGGTTCTCAAAACCACTGGAATTTTTTTCAAAATCACTGGTATGATTTCCCAAACCACTGGTATAATTTCCAAAACCACAGGAATAAATTTCAAAAAAACTGGCATGATTTTCAAAACCACTGGTATGATTTCCAAAACCACTGGTATGATTTCCAAAACCACTGGTATGATTTTCAAAACCACTGGTATGATTTCCCAAACCACTGGTATAACTTCCAAAACCACTGGTATTGTTTCCAAAACCACTGGTATGATTTCCAAAACCACTGGTATGGTTTTCAAAACCACTGGTATTTTTTTCAAAACCACTGGTATGATTTTCAAAACCACTGGTATGATTTCCCAAACCACTGGTATAATTTCCAAAACCACTGGAATAATTTTCAAAACAACTGGCATGATTTTCAAAACCACTGGTATTATTTCTCAAACCACTGGTATGATTTCCAAAACCACTGGTATGATTTCCGAAACCACTGAGATGATTTTCATAACCACTGCTATGGTTTTCATAACCACTGGCATGATTTCAAAAACCACTGAGATGATTTTCGTAATCATTGATATGGTTTTCAAAACCACTGATATGATTTCCCAAACCACTGGTATGATTTTTAGAACCATAGGTATTTTTTCAAAATCACTGGCGTGATTTTCATAACCACTGGTATGCTTTTCAAAACCACTGGGATGATTTCCAAAATCACTGATATAAATTCCAAAATCACTGGTATGATTTTCCAAAACCACTGGTATGGTTTTCAAAATCACTGGTATGGTTTTAAAAACCACTGGTATGATTTCCAAAACCACTGGTATGATTTCCAAAACCACTGGTATGGTTTTAAAAAATCACTGGTATGGTTTTAAAAATCACTGGTATGATTTCCAAAACCACTGGTATGATTTCCAAAACCACTGGTATGATTTCCAAAACCACTGCTGGTATGATTTTCAAAACCACTGGTACCAGATTAAGATGGAGAGATGCGTTTTCAAAATATGCCCCATAATGAGTTAATTCACTGGATTGCAGACGACAGACGTGAATGGGCTAGATTGAGTGAGGTCTTTGCTCTACATGAGGGCCACAACCTATGTTAGTAATTTAAGTTGTACGGTTAATAAATAAATAAATTTTATTTTTTGAAGGTCTCATGCATTTGAGGAGAAGATGAGAAAAGGTTTGGGGAAATTTTCATAAATTGGTGGAAAATGGGTTGAAATATTTTCAAAATTTTTCATTTTTGATTTTCTCAAGTATTCTTTTTCATAAACTGGTGGGAAATGGATTGAGGTTTTTTCAAACTTGTCCATTGCCTTTTGGATTTTCTCAAGTATTCGAGAATGGGTCAGAATTTGAGCATTTTTTTTCATAAATTGGTGGGAAATGGATTGAAGTATTTTCAAACTTCTTCATTATATTTTTGATGCTCTCGAGCATTTAAGAAGAAGATGGGAAAGGATTTGGGAAAATTTTCAAAAATTGATGGAAAATGGATTGAAATATTTTCAAACTTTTCCATTGCCTTTAGATTTTCTCAAGTATTCGAGAATGAAACAGAATTTAAGCATTTTTTTCATAAATTGGTGGGAAATGGATTGAGGTATTTTCAAACTTCTTCATTATATTTTTGATGCTCTCGAGCATTTAAGAAGAAGAGGGGAAAGGATCTGGGAAAATTTTCAAAAATTGATGGACAATGGATTGAAATATCTTCCAACTTCTTCATTGGGTACCTTTGGATTCTCTCAATTATTTGAGAATGGAACAAGATTTGGGTATTTTTCTCATAAATTGATGGAAAATGAATTCATTACTTTTTGATGCTCTCAAGTATTTGAAGATGAGAAGGGGAGGAAGGTAAAAAATGATTGTTTTTTTTTCAAAGGAAATGTTATCAGGCATGATGTACATAAAATGTGATTTCCGTGGTTTCTGTTAAGACGAGTGATTAATCCCGCATTTATCTATGAATTTAATAAGCTTGTATTTCCAGTTCCCATAATTTTGAGGGTTTGAATTTTAAAATGATATATTAAGCATTTATGTGGGCTTTAACGATCCAAATTAGTTTACTTCCTAGAAAAATAACTTATTAACCGATCTAGACGGTATACGTTTATACGATGGGAGTCAGATGCATAATACAGTACACTGACCTGTAAAGTTCAGGACAACACTATATAGACTGATGTCATAAAAGTACCTCTTGGAAAGCAATTAACTGAGAAATGATCTTGAAAGCGTATTCGTTTAATTAATAGCAATTTTTTATTCATTTGTAGAATAATATTTTCTTTGGATTTCGCCTGGTTGTAGTTCATATTTTGATAGATTTGTTACAAATGAACTGATTATAAGTCATTTTTATGGAAATTTGAACTTAGTTCTTTTAGGTTATTTTCACTAGTAAAAAATTACGATTTTTATAATTTATTGTGAAGTTTCACGGTCTACTTTGATTTTTTTTTCTGTCAATTTTTTGTTCTTTCTTTTTTACATTATTATATCGAGGAGAAATTAATTTTGACTTTTTAAACGACTTATTATTCCAAGAGATACTCAAAGAAATTAAACCATTTTTCGGAAAAAATCAAGCCCTTCACTGAAACCCCAAAAAACGAACCTGATTATTTTCAGAAATTTTTTTTATGAAAATCAGGTTGATAAATTGAGTTTTTTCGAAAAAAAAAAAACAACCAAGCCATTGCCAGAAAAAAAGTTATTTTCAGAAAAACCTTAATGCTGACTACCACTTTTCCCACAACAATTGAATCAACTTTTAAACTTTCAACACTTCCGTGCCTAGCCCCACCTCCATCTCAAACAACTGACAATTTTTTCATCCTTTTAGGAGAAAATCGAACAGCACAAGAGCAAATTTTGAGTTGCCAGTTTTGTTTGAAAATTCAGAATTTGAAAAAAAATCATTTTTTAAAATCACAGATTGTATAGAAAATTTTTTAAGAAAAGCTTAAGAAGTCAAACTAATGTAATTTTAGTTTTTCTGTGTATTTTGTTACGAACTTTTTTTGGATTTCATGTCATGTCGTATCTAATTTTTACTACATTTTATTCATTTTTCAACAGTACTTTCATTTTTGATGAAATCTACCTAGATAGAGTTTGGAGTTTTGAATTTCAAAAAAACGTTTTGCAATTGATTTTTTTGTAATTTCTTTGCTGAACTTAAAATTATAAGCGAAGAGGGAGATGGATGAGAAAATATGTTTAAAAACTCATTATCCCATATTTTCCATTTATAAAATTTTTTCAAATTTTGTTTTAAAAATATAATTTTTTTTTTTGAATATTCAACCGGACCTGTTCCCTAATAATAATTACTCACACTCATATATGCTTCTTATCTCTTTAAAAGTAGATTATAACGAGAAATTGTTATATTTCTGATTTAATAACGGGAGGCGTAAACGAGAACACCCTACCGAGGGAAAAATGCCACACGCGTGTTCTCAGTATTAAAAATTTAAAAAACAGATATGAAAACGAAAAAAAACTTCCAAGTTTATGGGCTCGCCATTAACCAAATAATTAGTACGCCCGGCTGACCCATAAGGTAGAAAACTCCTCGAATGTTCGTTTTTTTTTACGATGCATAGCTCGTATCGTACCATTGAAGTGAGTCTCATCTCGTCATGCATTCGAATGGAATTGGCTCGAAGAACTTCACCGAGCGTATATGAAATAGGGCTATTAAAATTATATCCCGTTGATGAAAATTTTTCTCATACTTACATTTCGTTTCAGCACTCCGCATCGGTTGAAATCGGTAATTAGTAAATTGTAAGATAATCTACTGACGTCCTGCATGTCGGGCCTTATTTGGCAGACTGGATCTGATAAAGGATCGACGGCTCGGTCATCGGCGAATAAAGGTACACCTTTGAATCCGTCTGGTTTTCTCAGTCTTGCCGATAACATATCTTTTAGTCCAGATGTACTGGCGGTAGGAGCTGGAGCTAAGGCGGCTTTTCCGTTTCGCACTGAGTCGCTCCAAAAGGCACATTGGATATCGGATACTGCATCAGAAAGAAAAATTAATTAGAAATGAGGTTTGTCAAATGATTTGAAGTTGTCTTCTTGTATTCGATTTTAATTATAAAAAAATGAAAAATTATTATCAGACTTGCTCATAATCATTTTTGCCGAAAATGAGATTTCGACGATCTGAGGCCAAATCTATTCAAAGTTCAAATTTTTTCCACTCAGTCTAAATTTTTTAAATTTCTTTGATTCTATTTTTTTTTTCAAAATCGTATCCAATTTAAATTTTTTTTCAACGGTAAGATTTTTTTAATTTGAATTTTTTCAACATTTTTTTCAACTGTGATTTTCTAAACTTTCCTCTGATTACCTATTGAGTTGGAAGAGATTTTAAAAAACATGAATTTGAAAATTTCTTTTAAAAATTTTTAAGTTGAAAAAATGGTTGGAAAAATTTTGAAATTATCGGAAACGATTCCCCAGTTGGAAGGAATTTTAAAATAAGTGAGCCTGGATATAGAAACCACCCTTAGGCGTTAAAAATTGGTTTTTAAGTAACACTGATTTTGGGCTTTTCAGAAGGAGAAGATTCAAGGGAGAACCTAAACTCAAAAACCAATTTTTGACACCCTGGGTGGTTTCTGTATCCAGGCTCACTCACATATATGAAATTGAAAAGTAATTTGTGACGTGTTTTGCGATAACATACCATAAGTCGGAAAAGCATTTTTTGCAGGAGAGGCAAAACATCGAATTGGGTCGAAAAAAATCTTTTTTTTTTGCGATTTCGTATACTATGAGTCCTAATTTATCAGATGACATTGCATTGAAGTCTCAGAGACATCGTTTTCTTGTTCAAAAACTCCTATTTATAAAATCGATTTTGACTTTTTTGGCTAATTGGATAGTGTTTTTTTTACCTTTCGAAAAAAAAAATTTGGAGAAGGAAAAATGTGGTTGTAGTGGTGTAGAGTGACCCAAAAAAGATGAAAAATAGATGACATTACCTTGATAATCGACATATGTATAAAAGTGAAAAAGTGGTACATAAGCTTTAAAGCTTATTTTCTCCAAATTTTGATTTTTTTGTGATGCAAAAGCACAAACTTCAAAATTCAATTGTGGGAAGAGATTTCCTTTCTCGGAGATATTTTTTTCATTCGAAAGGTAAAAGATGACTATTAAATGAACCAAAAAAAATCAAAATCGATTTTTCCGACGTATGGTATGTTATTGTATAACACGTCACATTTTAAGAAATCGCACCAAAAATTTTTAACTTTGATTTTTTAAATGTTTTTAAAATTTGATATTTTTTAAAAATTTTACCAACTCGAAATTTGTTTCCAATAAATTTTTCCTCAATTTTTTTCTACTTCGAATTTAAACAAAAAATTCAACTTCATGTTTTTCAAAATTTCTTCCAACTCAATAATTGTAAGAAATGTTTAAAAATATGAAATTGAAAATATTTTTAAATTTATAAAATTTTTTAAATTGGAAACAATTTTTCAAAACAAGACAGGATTGAAGAAATTGAAAAAATTTGAATCTGAAGTTTGATCCAAAAGAGTTTGTCAAAAATGGCCGACCAATGTTGGCGATGAGGGGTAATGAAAAGGTATAATTATTTACACTGTGAAGTCAATAAAATTTGGTAATTTTTTGAATAGCCAGTGAGTATTGTTGCTCTATTTTGTTTGTTACTGTTGCGAGACCTTGTTGTTTTTGGCAAACTCTTTTGGATCAAACCATAGAATCTGGAATAAATTTTGACTTAGTCGTAGGAATCCCATTTTTGACAAAAAGTTAGGAGCTAATGCTCATCAGTCCGTGACAACCCGTGATTTGACGAATCCCTTGGCCTCTCTTGCTCTGCCTCCCATCAGCTTAGTTATTTTACCTCTTGCACTTCAAAAGAACGAAATTCGAAAAAAACCTAACCCGGCGACGTCATTTAAAACCAATCAACGTGGTATAAAAATATCATCCAAAAAGAAATAACGCGGGCTTAACCACGACCAAGATCCCGACGAAGAGGGAAAAAGTAGCACCGTCATGTCACGAATTACAATCTCAACGAATTGAGGGAACGAACGGCGACGAAAGCAAAATTATTTGTTTTTACGTTTGGAGAATTTTAATAATGTTTTTTTTCCTACCTTCTTTTATTCTTAATCCGGCTCGCGAACGTTATTCGAAAAACCAAAACCCGTTAGAACAATTTACTAATCTTTTATTTTCGATCTAAGATGATTGAGATAACCTCCGGGTTTATTTGTTTCTTCATACAGGCTACTAAGTTTTATTCAAATGACTCTTTGGTCTATTTGAAATATACCTATGTAGATCGAAATATAGAACGCGACATCGACATAGCCATACGATTATTATCGTTGATCATTGTTGACCAACGGTAGTAAATGCCGCAATCCGATAAGCTAATCAAATGCTTCATATACTTAATAGACTATCTTTCGACCACGCGATAAATCAGTTTAACCGCACTAACCGCATCCGCAATCTTCGATCTATTCGATACTCCCGTACTATAATCGAGCAGTATGACAAAAAAAACACAATAAAACAATGAGCTACTATTGTAGTTGGAATTGTTAATTAATAAGACCCAAGTTAAATGTACCCGAGCACGTTTCCCATAAAAAGAAATAAGCCGCACTGTCTGCAGCGAAACGAAATAATTAAATAACAATGATCGATGAGAATAAATTGTGGCTGAAGGAAAAAAAAATTAAAACACGAAAAGGCCATTCACTATAAGGGCAATAATCGTGACGCCGCGAGATTCTGCCTTTAGAAGTACTAATAAAGATACACGTTCGTTAAGGTTTTTTTCGCGTGAAAAAATAAGAAAAACTGCGAAATTGTACATGTTGGTGAAGATTTAAACGACGAGCAAGAAAACGTAAAAAATCCGAAACGTCATAATGAATACAATCGTTTATTAATTGTTCTTACAAGGTTCCCTCTCAGCTTCCGAATCTTTTCTATGGCTCTGAATACCGTAGAAATAATGGGTACTGCGGAAGAACGAAAAAAAGAATTTACCTTTGTTGACAAATGAATATTTTATCATTGGGATTTCTGCTTCGTATTCCTAAGTTTTTAAAAAGGAAAAAATGCCCAGCATAATTGAGATCTGTGAAGTGGGATTTTAAAAGCAATTGTTAAGGAAATGAGGAGCATTTCAAAAGGGTGGTTTGTTAATGAGCTTGTTTCAATAAACTAATTGTTTTTTGTGGGTAGCTAGGAGAAGTTTTTATTTTAGGGGGTTATTTCTCGTTTCTTGAGTGTCTTTTTTCAGCTAATTAATTTTGGAATATTGAAACGTTTAAATTATTGAGACTGCAATTTAAATACCTAATGCTAAGAGAATAACAGCTAAGTTTATTTTTATATTTTTTACCGAAAAAAAATTGAAATTCTTATTGCTTTTTCATTAAAAAATGAAGTGGATGTTTTTTGAAGAGAAGAAGGATTTGTATTGGAGAAAAGAAAGATAAGCTTACGATCTAATGGCTTTTAGTCAGAGAGAAGAGTATAATACATGTAGTTGTTTTTTTTTTTTTTTTATCAAAAAGTGATTATAAGATTCATATGTGATAGTTCTAGAAATTGCACGAAATTAAGAGCAGTCTGAAAATGTCTAAAATTTTCTTCTTTGGAATTCTAAAGAGAAAGGGAGAGGGGAAGGTATGTAGTCTGAAATAGTATATTATGCAACAAGCGTAGAAAAGTGCGAGTTGCATATGCTATTTTTTATACTATATACCTGTAATACGTATCATTACACCTTTTTTTATTGAATACAAAAGTAGTCTTTAATGGTAACCATAAGACGAAAGAAAAGTGAAGTGTAACGTTATCAGTAGGTACTGAAAATAGGATAGCGCATGCGCAACGTAGAAACTGTACGTAAACAAACACATAATGAGCGTCACTTTACCTCCCTAGGGAGTAAAAAGTTACTTTTTCTCACAATTACGTGTTCACTCGTTGGTTGCCAGTAAAGACTTACTTTTGCATTCAATAGAAAGAGGTGTAATGATGCGTATTACAGGTATTAGTATGAAAAATCATTTCCCTAAATCCGACTAACGAAACGAGCTTTTCCTTGAACCGTTCAACAGTCTTTTTCAACGATTCTTTTTCGGGCATTGGACTCAAAATATGGCCTGGAACGTCCTTTAGCTCTCAAGTTCTTTAAAAAATTTCTTGTAGATCGTAAAACGAAGAGTTTCCATACACCTTTTTGAAACCATAAAGATTGCAAAAAAAAACATTTTTTCAGTTTTTTGAAGTTTATTAATTATTTGTTACGAGTCCAATAAATCTAATGAAAGTCATTTTTTTGATTTTTGATTGCTTTTAAGTGAAATGAGGAGGAGCAGGGAGAGAGTTCGTTTGAAAGTTTTTACGGATGTTGGCTCTGAATAGCTTTTGAAGGGGTCACTTTGGATGCATCTAAAAAAATTCAACATCTCGTGCTTATTTTTCAACCCGTGTCATTGGATATAAAAACTTATTTCTTCGCATACAAGGTACAATATTGTATTTTCTAGTCAGTTTGCGATCAAGAAAATATTGATGAAATTTTTGATTAGGAATAAATATATTTCGGAAATTGGCCATTCGAGAATTAAAGTCATGATTTTAAACATTCAGGGAAAAAAATCTGGAGAAAAAAATCTTGAAATATTATAGCTGAAAAAGGTGAAGGAAGAAGCTCGATTTTACTCCTTCCCCCTCCTTCCCCTCCTCCTTCTCCTCTCACCAACAAAAAAAAAAACACAAAAGAACGACAGAATTATCTAAGCTTCTAACTATACTCTCTCAATTATAAATCAGTGAAAATTACCGAAAATGACTGAGAAACAGTCAGAATTGCAGCACAGGAGAAAATCAGTAGAATTTTTTTTACTGTAAACAAATCAGTGGAAAAGTCAGTAAAATTTGTGAAATTAGCTGAAAAATCAGTAAAACTCTTTGAAAAATCAGCTAAAATTCGCTAAAAATAAGTGAATTTTGCTGATTTTTCTTGTGCTGCAATTCTGACTATTTATCAGCGTCTTTTCACTGATTCAGAATGAGAGAGTAGAATGAATGAAATTGAATAAAAATTAATATGGTACACTTTTCTGTTCGAAATTCGATGTCAATAAAATGAATCGTCTTTTTTTTAAAAAAAGAACATTTGAGTTGGACTCTACCAAGAAATTATTGGAGAAAACGTTCAATTACTTCAAGGAAGTCACAATTACGCAAACTAGATTATTTTTTAAGGGAAACAAAACTATATTTAGCTGAAGGCTTTCGATTGGTTGAACATTTTGCTAAATCGATTTGGGAAAGTAAAACTCACCTATCAAGATATTTTTCTACTCTTCACAACTTTTGTACATTCTTCAATTGAGAAAAATTTTTAATTCGTTGTAGAAAATTTAAATTGAGCTTTAAAATGCCTGGAAAACATAAAATTTTCTTCAACCAAATTTGGAAAAATTTCGAATTTGATGGAAAAAAGTCAAAGTTGTGCTGAAATCTCCAAAAAAAATTTTCCCAAAAAAAGTACTCAAACGATTCCATGTAGCTAATAAATTCTATTTACCAAGCATTTTTTTGTCTTTATTTATAAAAATGAAATTGAATTAAGTAGTTAAATATTTTAGAAGTTTTGAGAGAACAGATAGAATTAAGGCTGAATCAAATAGAGGTTCGGAATAGCAGCTTTACTCTCTCCTCCTCCGAAAAGCACACAAAATTAAGTTTTAAATTCCGTAATTTTTTTATGTACAGGAAAAATGAAAATTGTACTCTGTAACTTCCACGTCATATTTTTTGTTTGTTTTAAAGACTAAAAAAATTATCGAACAAAAAATAAATGATTTTCAATAATTCTCTATACTTTTTGCTTCAATTTTTTTTATCCTAATACGTGTACATCGTAAATTGAATGGAATTAAACCCATAGATCTTAGCAGATAATTTTAATTATACTTCAAACTTTCATACAGTTAAACCAAATTTTCTGTTTGAGGGCCCTCGCAGTGATGAGGACAATATTTTTAGCCCTAGCTGGCCCAGGAGAGAAGCCCCCCCCCCCCTCTTCTGCATAGGCTTGCTTTTGTAAATAATTTTTATGATTGTAAACTAAATAAATGCTACCAAAAAAATTTCATTATCAATTTTTGGGTATCTAATATTACTAACAAAATTTATTCAATTCAGGCATCATTACGGGTCACTTTTTTCAGGGTGTTTGTCACTTTTTTCAACTTCAGTTACTTTGATTACTTTTTTCCCCTTAAAAGTCACTTTTTCTTAGCACTTCCAGGCAAAAATTCAAATTTTCACGTAGAAATTGCTATTTTTCACAATTCTTTAATAAAAAAATAAAAAAATAGATTTTGCTAGTTTGTTTGTTGTTTTGATGAAGAAATTTAGTAAATGAAATTATTCACGTCTTTTCAGTTGATTTGTCTTTGAAATGTTTGTAGAAAACTACAAAAAAATTAACCCCCCCTCAGAAAACTGGAAAAATTTCCCCACCCCAAAAAAATAATCGAATTTTTGGTCATTTTTTGGTCACTTTTTGCTCAAAAAAAGTTAATGAAAGAAAATTTTTTTCTTCAAAAATTTCGCCATGATGCCTGTTCAATTTTTTTTAGAAGCCATAGAAAAAAATAATATAAAATTTTATCCAATTTTCGATTTGAATGTTTCCAGTGATTTTAACACCCCCCCCCCCCCATGCTATGACCTTCACTTTTAGTTTAAATAGAGAACTTATTCAGTCAATTTGAGAAGTTTGAATCGAAAAACTATTTTCTCTTCGATTTTCCTGCTTAAAAGCATATAAAATGATTTTTTTTTTAGGAACACTCAATTTGAAAATTTTGGAGATCTTTTAGTAACAATATCTTTCCATTCTAGAAAAATTGGAAATTAAAAACAAACAAATTTTCAATTTTGCATTTTTTGGAACTTAAATTCTACAAAAAATTTGAAAAACAAACAGGTATGCAGCAATTTTTTTTCTTTTGTAAATTACCCATTCATGGTGAATCGGTGACCCCAGGAAACCAACGAATGGTTTATAAAAATCTAACCGACATTCGCATTTTTTTCCTTTGCCAATCATTCGACTCTCCCTGACCCCTGACAATATCACGTTCTCATACCGGAAGTACCTCATCCTATTTTGCTTTCTTATGGTATCGTTTTAATAATATTTCGACGTGAAATTCATTTTGTGCTCGCCTTATCTCGAAAGATCGTAAATGATTTACTTATTTTTTCTCTTCGCTATCGTTAAAATACCAAATAACGGAAAGCGTGGCGTGTGTCTACCTATGCTTCTACCCAGCTGCGGAATGCGTACCTACATATAGTGGCCTAAATGACTGAATTATGGTAAACAGCGGAGAATGATTGTAAAAAAAATATAGAGAAAAAAATAGAAATAATCTGCAATACCGGTCACCTAAAAGGTAATAAATTTTACTGCGGCGGAAAGATCGCATGCGTAAGTGGTGCTGGCCTACGTTAAACATAGCGAGGAAATTTTCCACTTTTTTTTAAAAAACGATCGCGTAGGCGTGTGCTGTAGAAATATAGGTAAAATGTAGGTAAAATATTCATCTATATAAACTCACCATCGTAATCCTGAGTAAATGCATTGTGTAACTGAAACATAAGAAAAAGAAAAAAAAACGGATATAAATTAATACATTCGTATATGGAAACGAAATAAATGTCAAGGTCATTCGAGTTCGTGTACCCATTCGTGCATTCTCGTTATAGTTTGGAAAGCTCACGCTGCGAGTGTATTAAAATAAAGTCGAAAATTTCGTGATTTATAAATTTTTTTTCTGGAAAAGAAAAAGGGGAACGAATTGACGCGAGAAGGAATGTTCTGTTATTCGAGATAAATAACTCGATGGTATTTAGTCAAATTAACCACCCGCTAGTGTCGTTAATCTAAATGATTGACGTTTTTGGTTCGAAACTTAGCCATCTCGAGGGGTATCAAATTGACAGATATTTTACCAATCAAATTAGGTTAATTATGCCAAGTTTACCCCCCTTCGATGGGATTGTCGAAGATATGAGAAAATTTACGATATCGAAGCTCATTTTTTACTCGAAAGCAGAGGATAATAAAACCATCAAAGTGTCCGGAATGATTATTTATACACTACGAGGTACGTACGGGTGCCTACGTATATTTACAATGTTAACGGAAGTTGATATTCGAACTTGTGACCAAGTATTTTTCGCCATAATAACAATTACCTATCGAAAAGATAACGGATAATGACAAATTTTGATGGTAATTCGAATCTTATAACGTTATTTTCATAAAAATTCCTCCTCTGTGATTTTTTTCGTCTGCGTTATGGTTGCCGAAGGTGACGACGACGACGAAAATTAATGAAACGGTTACGAACCGCGAGTTCGAAGCGAAGATTATCTATAAAAAATGTCTCGATAAGAAGATCACTTCGTCAAGGTTTATGATCAGCTCTTCATCTTTCTCGCGCCTATTCGTATATTAGATACGGATAATTAATGAAATTAAAATAGTTTTTTGAAATTTTTCCGAAGGGAGGGGGGCCAGGGGCACGCGAACGGATCGCGGCTGATTTCTTTCCCGTAGCGTTTTAATTTGTTGCCCGGTAATGTCGCATTGGTAGATCGGATATGGTAAATGTTTGCTGTGAACTCTTCGAAACAGGCGTTTAATTAGTACGATGATGCGTGGGAGTGTGAACGTCTGAGCGATGATTGTGTATCGACATGTCACCGATCCGAGCTTACGATACGAGGGCAAGTACGAGCAATTAATTTTTCCACCTTCGCGTTCGACGTGTAAATTGATCGAGATGTTTTAAAAAGGGGGAGTTGAAGTTGTCGTTGTGATGATAAAGGGTAATACATTGTTGACAGTTTTGGATGAAGATTGAGATACAGAGATAGAGAAATGGGAGTGGAAATGATGGAATAGTTGGGATTCTCGATGATGCTGAAATAAGCAATGAGGATACGAATATTCTATCGGGTTCATTGGCTCTTGGTTGTGCTTGGTAATTGCTGAGGTTGATGGAAGGTTCTAAAATGAGGAGGTCTATGGTGCCATATGACATGTGATAACTTCTTTTTAAATGTTGCATCAGTGATGAATTTTTTTGAAAAAAATTTCATGATTTGAAAATTCGAGGTGTACGTGAATTTTTCACTTCTAAAATAATACGTTTAAGGTGCAGTGGGGTAATTGCAAAATCGGGGTATTTGCAAAATCAGCTTCTGGAGGTCAGTTAACATAATTTTTGAGCGCGCCATCCTTTGGTAGGTCAAGGCACATCTATTACCTATATACTCACTTAGTTTGAACGAAATCGGTGCACGCATTTGCTTTTTGGAAATGTTTTTATCAACATGTGTCAAAATCACTCATAAGTAAAGTTGAATCAGTTTTTTTCAAAATGGACAAAAACGTACAAAGTAAAATTTTTTTGAACTGATTTTTGTTGATTAATTATACTAATAGATCCAAGTTAAAGCTAAGACTATCATTTTTGAAAATTTTTCATTACATTAGCGGAAAAATGCGTTTTTGCATTTACCCCGAAAAAGGTCATGCGGGGGCAATTGCAAAATCGAAAATATCTATCATTTTATTTATACTCTCAGAATTTTTTAAACGATTTTTAGATGTAAAATGGGTCGAAAATACAAAAAAAAGAATATTAGTCCTTCAAAAGTGTGAAAATTTATATTAAATTTTTGATATTTACTTACAAAATTTTGCCATTTTTTGCGTTTTTGGGAGTTATTATCAAAATATTGTTCAAATTTCATCAAAATTTTGTGTTTTCCAATAAAATACGTCATACTTATCACAAGTGATCATTTGTTTTCAATTTTTAGCTCATTAAAAAAAAAATAAAAATAAAAATAAAAAATGAGATTTTTTCACTTTTTAAAAAATTCTTTCTTTCGCGGATATCTCCGACAAATTTTGATCAAACGAAGGTAATGAGTATATTAAAAGGTAGTAAATTTTACGTAAATTCCGATTTGACCATCAAAACTGAAAAAAAATGAGCACCTTCAGATATAATTTACGATTTGGCATTTGCCCCATGGCGGGGTAAATGCAAAAACACAATTGAAAAATTTTCAAATTTTATTTTCTCATAAATTTATAAACTAAATGATACGAAATTTTTCCCACCAATAGAGAACCCCTTGAAGTTTGTGTGACAGAAATTTCAGGTTGATTGGTGCCATAGAGCCGGCACAGTGAACCGGCAAAGTGTCACTAATCAAAAAGTGGTTTGCAATTGCCCCACTGCACCTTACACAAAAAATTTGATCATCTATCTATTCTGTAAAATTTTTTGATTTTTAAAAATGAATTTATAAAGTGGATATTTAAATTTTTCCAGGTTATCTTCATCTTGAAGAAATATTTTCACCTTATTTCTGCATTTTATGATCTGAGATGTTCAGAATGCTGAAAATAATCAGATTTGAAATTTTTTCCCTTTCATTTCATAACAATTTCTAAAATTATTTTTACTTCCCACCCTTCCCTTATTTCACGTTCTAGAAATTCGTATTTTATTTATACCCTTAAATTGAAACTTTTCTCGAATTATATCACTCGATGTTAGGTAAAATAAGAACTCGTTTAGTTTAAAATAAAAAATAAAAAAGTAGACGAAAATGTCTTCTTAACCTCTATCCCCCCACCCCCTGTGAAACCGAACCAAAATGAGGGGGCAGGGGGGCAGCTTGCCTTCTGTATAATCACAGAATTGCTTTTTTGGTCGAGAAAATTAGGTTTGAGTATGAGAATACATATGAGAAAACTGGTGAATTTTAAAAAAAATTCAGTTTGAGTTGCAAAAATTCCGATTTATTTCGATTTTCAAAGTTGAAAAATTCGGAATAATATCAAACGAGTTGGAAATTTCCATTTTTTTTAAAAATTCTAGATAATTAGATATCAACAACTTCAGCTCGTCCAAACCTACCTTCCCTTAATTCTCGAATGAAAACTTAATTTGATCTTGAATTGATTGAAATGTTTTAATTTTTTTTTAATGTATGTACATCTTCACCTACCTAATTAGCAACTATTAAAACAGTAAAAAAAATTCAGTTGATGATTTTAGAGTTGCAAATAAATTCAAAATTGAAAATCGTATTCGCTTTATTTAAGAAAAAATTGAACTGGATCATAAGCCCACCTAAGGAAGGAGGCTCAGGGGGCTCGAGCCCCCCTTCCCCATAAGCTAGGACAGGAGATTTTTTTATTACAAAAATATGAAAAAAGTGAATTTTTTTGCTCTTGAAACATCATTTTTCAAAAAAATTTCGCCCTCGCTTCGCTCGAGCAGTATTTTAGTCCTTCTATTTTAAAAATTGATGATTTTTTACTGATCTTTCGGTCAAAAATCCCTGATTTCTCAATCAATTCTCAGTTTATCAGAAAAAATCAATAATTTTGACTGAAAAATCAGTGAAAAATAACTGAAATTCCGTAATTTTTTAATTTTACTTGGCTCAAATCCGTTTATGAATTATCAACCTACTGAAAATGCCCTGACTACGTCAGCGCCACTGAAATAACAAGTTATTGATTTTTTTCATTGAAATTTCACCCCCCTCCCTATTTTTTTCCGAATTCTGAGACCCTCCCTTAAATAATTTCTGGGTGCGCCAGGAAGGGGGAGGGGGGTCAAAACTTCTTCGATAAATTTTTTTCATCGAAGATATCGCCTTTGTGTCTTGGAATAAAAATCGAACTGATTTTTTAAATAATAGAACTAAGTGAACACTGTATTTAATTATTTAATTTTTTTTTGTCTTCTCATTTCAAACCTTTGGTAGGCAAGATTGAATATCTGGGAGGGGGATGTACTTATATGAAATCTTAAAAAAGTAAAGAGTTTCTTTCTTTATATCGCATTATTCAAGAATTCAAAATTTTAGTATTTTAACCCTCTAAGGCTCTAACCCCTAAAAATATTGATTTATTTGCATTATTTTGATTGAAGTTTCCAGCTTAATCTTATTTTTTAGAAAGGTGGCTCATCCAAACAAGTTCTGCGAAATTGAAAGGGATAAAAAAATCCTGAATTTCGTTCAACAGTTGAAAAAATTTTTCATTTAAGATTATTTTTGAAATTATCTATTTTTTTAAAATTGATAGTATTTGAATTGAAGTAAACAAAGTAAAAAAATTCTTCGATTTCGTTTATTTTTTATTTTTTGTTAAATTGATGAATTTTGTTTAAATCCAAAATTTTTATTTTTACGAGGGACTTTTTTGGGCCGAAGGGGGGGGGGATTTTGAAAACATCCTACTTATCGATTGGAAAATTTTGTAGACTCGTTTATTTTTATTTTTTCAGAATAGAATTTTGAAAATCTTCCTTAAAGAATAGAACTTCGTTTTTTTCTTGATATTTTCTAGTTTGTGTGGTAAACTGATCTAACGAAATTTTCGAACAAAACAATTTTCATCAACTTGGAGGTTTTATGCAAGAAGCAGCGAGATATCAGCCCCCCTCCCGTAATCACAAAATTGTTTTTCAAACAAGGAAATTAGATTGACATGGGAATTTTGAAGAAAGTGATGACTTCTTTTTTTTTTTTCAAAAAACCTGCACTTTTAGTTTAAAAAATCTAAGAACATCTATTCTAAAAAAAAAAAATGCTATTTTGGCCCCTCCAGTTACACCAACCGTTCTTCGTTGCTCATTAAAATTTCGAAGTTTGAAGTAAAATGTATTTTATGATTAAAATTAATTTTTCAGGGTTTTTGGAATATTCTAAAAAAATTCTAAAATGTGTTAAAAAGTCAGAAAAATTCCACGAAAGCTGCAGGTTGATGAATCCATATCATATTAAAAAATTCTTAATAATTGTTCAAAGGATTTTCCAAATTCATTGATCAAAATATTACCAAAAAATTCAATTATTTTGTTTTTTTACTCGAAAATTTTTCATTTTAATTTTCTTGAATTTCGCTCGTGCCATTTCACCGCTTTAAAACTTAAAATCTTTCTTCATCTACGAATAAAATCAAAATTCAAGTTTCGATAGATAATCAAACATTCAAAAAATTTGTACAATATTTTCGACAATTTTCCAAAAACGAGTCAACTTAATCTACTCGAATTTTCCTCCCAAAATTAAATATTTTAACCGACTCGAAACTCGTGCTCGATCGAAAGAATGCGAAAAAATCCACGAAAAATAACCACACACGATCCGTTGATCAATTCATCACCGGCTCGTCGTAACGACGCTGTGACACATGCCACTTTAATATCCGCAATTAATTGCCGCTGAAATATTGCTATTTCGGATACTTCACTCATTTGTTAATTTTTCCACCAATCGTTGAACCGAAATTAACGGGAATATTGCTCTTTTAACTACAACTTAAAAAGTCATTCGAGTAATTTTAACGAAAATATTGTTTTTTCTTTCGCGAGTACCTTAATTAACCGAAAGGTTACTTGCCGTTATTTCAAGGTTATTTTTACACTTATTTTTGATATATTTATACCACATTGAGGTACTGGCGGTGCGATACATCGAGTAAGGTAAAAAGTGAATTTAAAAATTGCAAAAATACTCACATTATAAAATAATAGTAAAAATATAATATTTATTCGCGAGTAATCCATCATCTAGTAAATATCGTTCTCAATCCGAGACCTATTTGCATTCACCATTTGCTTAAAATAGAGCAAAAAAATCACACCGGAAAATTTTCTAAGAAAAACACGAAGGTAGTTTACGTCGAATCGAACCCAACGATTCTAACATTTTAAAGGAAATTTTTTCCAATAATTGAAAAAAATTCGAAAACTCGAGTTTTTTTTAAAAAACAGAAAAAAACTATCACAATTGGTCAAAACCAGCGGCGAAAATTCGCAATAAATCGAAACCAAACCGCACCAACACCGGAATAATTACGAAAATGAGTACGCGACGGGAACGCGACGAACGTACGAGTACCTGCGATCGTATTTGAAATGTGTATCAAGATGAGCACCGCGGAAGAACTGCTGATCTGGGTACTGGTTAGACACCGACGACCGTCTGAGAGCGCAGAAACAGGTGCAATATTGGTTGATAAGCGAGGCGGGTAGACAAAGAAGAGTGCACGTTGGAAAAAAAACACGCTACCCAGAAGACACGAATAAACACGTTGCATTGTCATGGGCTACTGACAAGCGTATGCCCCATTAACCGTGCTAAATTTCTTTTTAGGACTTTTTTGTTTACATTTTCCCGTTTAAACACTGCGCAAACAAACGATTTGTAATATCAATCAGCGGTACTGCCGAGACTTTTTATTGATGATGTAACGTTTACGGCGACGATATCCATAGTCATTCCTCAATCTGCAACAGTGTTTTTGCCTTATACCGATATCGATACCGATTCCTTAACATACGATTCCTTAACGTGGGCTTAAAAGTAGTGCGATTTGGGATAAGAGACGGAAGGTGGAGAGGTGCTGATTAAGAGAATCGCTCGATGGTATGATTAAACGTTTTTTGCACCGATGCCTTTTGTTTTTTGCCATTGCCGATCAGTGATGTAAGGCCGATGCGAATGGCGAATTTGCAAGATAATCGAGTATTGGATGGGTTGTGGTCGAATGAATGGTAGAGTGTGTTTTGAGGTTTGGATGTGTGCTGGAGAAGTGAGACTGATCGATAGTTTGAGTTTTATTGACTCGTTTTTAAAATGGAGAATGGTGTTCGAAAAATGCTGACTTGGAATTTTAAAGAAAGGGTACCGGTGGATAAGATAGGCGAATCTGGCGCAGAGCTGAAATTTGAAACTAACGTAGGAATTTGGTTCTTATGGGTTGAAAACCTCGTGGTAAAAATTTTGGCCCCATGCCCTCCTCCCATCCCTAGCCCTAGTTATGGGCCGATAAATGGACAAGTTGCACGAATTTTTTTTTTGAAAAAAATCATGAAAAATCAAAAGTAGACATTAAAAGATGAAGATTAAAAAAAAAAAAAGGAAATTTGGTCCATTAGAACTCTCGCAATGATTTTTTGAAAGTTGCGTTTTCTCGCAGTGTTCAAAAACGGGAATGTGGTCAAATCTGGTAAGGTGACGTCACACCATGAAATTTATCACGAAAAATACTTGGCTGATTGACAATAATGAAGCGGTTTGAATTATTATACGTAATATTGAAGTTGTTGATAACCACTATCCATAGATAATATACTTATAATATACTAAATAGATGGGCAACTCCAATGGTTTTTTGAAAACTTGTTTTTGTAGAGCTGTCTGTGTCTCTTTGGTGGCCATTTGTGTGTGATGTTAATTCGCCACTCAGCCGCCAAATTAAACCAGCGCTACTGTCAGGACCTTTTTTTTTGCATTGAATTTTCAATTTTGAATTTATTTACCCAAACAAATTGTGATGCAAAGTTATTGATACGGTGCATATCATATCATGTGTATTTCTATAATTTTTTCACATTTTTTGATATTCTCAATGTAATCTGAAAAATTACATATCATTTTGCGTTGAAAATACCGTCAAATGAAAAAATTGTAAAAATACAAACAATTTGATATGCGCCATACTAATAACTTTGCATCACTACAGACAAAAGGTTACAGTTTGATTTAAAAATAATAATTTATTTACACAACCATTACATTACAACACTAATTTACATACTCAACACAAGAAATTTCATACCTAAATTGTTATATAGCACCTTCATTTTTGATTTTGAATTTCAAAAAAATCAACAAAACTAAATTTATTCAATTATTTTAAAAATACTGCTAATTTCTAATACTAAATTTTTCTTGTAAACCCATTAACATAAAATTAATGTATTTAAAAAAATGTTGTGTGATAACTGATAACTCATTTTGTTTTTAAAATAGAAATCAAATCTTTAACTAAATTCACAAGTGGCCAGCAAGTGGCCACAATTTTCTTGAAACTAGCGCTGATGTCGGCTGGGGTGAAAACTAATTTATTATCGTGAAAGAAGGGTGGTGGTGCCAGGCCTAACCAAAAACAAGTTATGAACATTTTACAGTAAGATCACCCCCCCCCCCCCATGCCCCTATCTTACAATGATAATCGACTATTTAAAATGCAGACGAATAATTAAAAACGTATTTGTAAAAAAATATGTATTTGAAAAAGAGAATGTAAAACAAAAAATTCGTAAAAATTCCTACGCGCGGGTGTGCGCCATACGCCACATAAAAATTTCTAACGCGCGAGTGCGCGCCACGCCGCGAATTATAAAACAAACATTGCATGGTGTGACGTCACCTTACCAGATTTGACCACATTCCCGTTTTTGAACACTGCGAGAAAACGCAACTTTCAAAAAATCATTGCAAGAGTTCTAATGGACCAAATTTCTTTATTTTTTTTTAATCTTCATCTTTTAATGTCTACTTTCGATTTTTCATGATTTTTTTTTCCAAAAAAAATTCGTGCAACTTGTCCATTAGACAAAAAAATTCCAAAGTACGGGAATAATTTTGATCCATGGTTTTTTTGGCCTAATTGATTCAGGACATCGTACCAAACAATATGGTAAGACTTCCTGGTCCCCAATGGATGCCGGAAACCCCTGAAGGAGTGAACCCCCCAAAATGGGGTTTGGAAAATTTTCAATTTGGCCCTTCCCCAATACCTTCCCTAGGGGTCCTTTGGGTTTTTTTTGATGAAACGATACCGGAAACGGACTCCGCAAGTAAAAAAACATGGATTTTGATATACCGCACACTCCATATTTTCAATAAATTTTTTCACCTCGACTCTCCCCCTCGCCACTGTGGGTTCTGGTTCAAATTTGAGGTCAAAATGACCCCAAAAATGGATTTAGAAGCCTCTGAATAGCCTCTGGAATCAAATTTTAATTTTTTTTCTCCGTGAAATCTGTTCTTACCTTCATCAAATTTTGCTCGTTTTCTTTCTTCAGTCACACTTGTAATCACCTTGGGTTCAATCCCATTGCGGGGGCGAAAAAATGAAAAATAGCATTTCCGACTCGAAATACTTACTACAAGGAATCAAATTCAGCAAACCAAAAAGTCCTATTTTTATTGTTATGGCTTTGGCGCAATTTTAAAGTCGTCATGTCACTACGACTATTTTCCTGTACTAGGAGTTTTTTTGCAGGGACGTTTGTGGGCCTAGTTTGCGTTTTACACAAAAAAGTGAAGAAAGCTATTTTGTAGCAAATTTAACGTCGATTTAATTTTTTTTTAAATTGTGTTTTTTCTGAGTTATAAGCAAAAAACCCATGGGGGGTCAACCCCCCTCCGGAGTTCCCTTCACCCCTTGAGAACCAGGAAGTCTTACCATATTGTTTGGTACAGTGTCCCGAATCAATTAGGCCAAAAAAACCTTGGATCGGAATTATTCCTGTACTTTTGTCTAATTGCACTGGGCTATTAAGAATTTTTATTTTCGCGAGTTTGCAACCAAATTTTTTCAAACTTGGGTGGGTGGTACATTTTACTGGTGGGTATTAGTGGATGATTTGAAGAAAAAAAAAT
This sequence comes from Pseudococcus viburni, assembly GCA_033439095.1. NCBI lineage: Eukaryota > Metazoa > Arthropoda > Insecta > Hemiptera > Pseudococcidae > Pseudococcus > Pseudococcus viburni. Next base: position 45,649 of record JAVBJF010000082.1, on the reverse strand, counting down.
CGATGATTTCTTCTAGCTGAAACTCGTGTTTGAAAACTTCAAATCGAGTTTTCCACATGATGGTTCAGAGGTGCAATTCTAAAAAAAAAAATTTTTATGTAACTAGTCCCTATGTACAACGTGATATTTTTTTCTAAATTTTTCAGAAAAATGTGAAAAACCATTTTTCCACAACGTTTTTTACTCATAAAATGGTCATTTTTGGCCGAATTTTTTTTTTTCGTAATTATATTCCAAAATACGTACCTACGTATTTATCCACCACTTGTCCGATTTTCACTTCATTTCACTCCTTTTTTGTGATTTTTGAAATTTCAAGTAGATATAGGTAAGCAAAAGGCTAATCTCATTTTCTTTGTACACGAAATTATCATAGGAAAAAAACTGCAACAGATTTGTGTTCAGCAGCTCAAAATACCTCCATAAACTCCATTTGCACGATCAAAGTACTCAAATTTCGAAAATTCTCTTTTCAGCCGATGAATTTTTTTCAATAATACGCCACAACTAGAGTTGTTCACATTTACATGGAGAATTTTTTTTTAAAATATCGGAAATTCCATGCTCGATTGGTAGAGGAAAATTATAATAACATTTTTTTTGGGAAGGATAAACTGTCCCGTCTGATCGAAAAAAAATCAACCTGATTTATCTGAGGTACTTTGAAATATCAATGTAGATGAATTTCCAAACCAAAGCAGAATTTTTTTTACAATTTTTGTCCCCAAAAAAGAAGAAATTTTTGATTTTTTTGATTTTCCTTAGAATGCTAGTTGCTGAAATAAACAAAAATTTGTGTAATTACGTAGAATATCGACTATGTCGACGTTCAAAATCTCGAAGGTTTTTTTTGCTTGTACATTTTTTCTCTAGGAGTCCCGATCTTTTCTGCACGGCCCTAATGGGATGGGATGGTGATATACCTACTCCAAGTCATGCGTAAGTAATGGAGCTTTGGACAAAAAAAATTGAGACAAAACGATAATAACAATTATCGATGATACGAAATTTTTTTCACTTCATTCTGATTCAAAATCGAATGGTGGCTAGAAGGGGGAGGGGGCAAAATTCAAAATTTTGAAAATTTTCATGTTTGGTGTTAAAAATTAGGTTTTTGGCATTCTGAATACGATTTAGAGATTTTTTTATTCGAAAACGCAGAGTTCGGGAAGGGCAGGTAGGAAGAGAAGGGAAAAAACTCCAAACTTTGGTGACTATTTTCGGAATAAATCAAGTTGCACCTCACTGCTAAAATTTTGGGTAGCTTCAGCCCTATATTTTATAGCTACGATTATTTCAAAACATACTAAATTTTAGAAAAATTTGTGTTCTTCAGCTTCAATTTTCGATCGAAAAAGTGGATATTTTTAACCTCGTTGATAGAAAATCACACGTAGAATACGAGTATGATAATTTAGACATTTTCAAATTTTTTGATTTAGGTATTTGAAAAAATATTCATGAAACCCCGGTTTTCAGCAACCATTTACTCCACCCTTTGTGTTCCGGACGTTCTCTGCGGTGGACATTTTAGTATGTTGTTTAGTGAACCATTATAAACAGAAAACACGAAAAAAAATTAGGTTAGAATTTTTTGAGGGTTCATAGAAAACCGGGTAATGAAAAAAGTTAGCATCTAAGACTGTATTCTTGATATTCTTGATCCAAACAAAGTATGGGAAAAATTCAGTTTCAACGACTTTTAAATATCAAATTTTTGGCAAGGCAGCCTCAGTTCCTTGACATTTCATTTGAGGAAGCTCAAATTATTTTATAGTCATTCTTATTACAATTAATAGAGTTTGTAGTTACTAAGTATGTATAATGAAAGCTTATAGAATAAAAAATTAGTTTAATTTCATTTTTTTTATAAATTCGAGTTTTTTAAATTTGTAGGTATTTACATTTTATATTCTCAAGTTGAAAAAAAAAACATGATTTTAAGAGGTGCCAAAATTTGTATCGAAATCCGAACATCACTTGAGAGAATCAAACTTGAAATAAAGAACTAGATTAATTTAATAGAATGAAAAAAAATCAGTTAAAAGGTCGAAATCAAGTAAAAATTCAAATCAATCCTTAAAACTTCAAAAGTTCCCATTTTTAAATTAAATTCAACTGGAAAAATGAATTTTCGATCAAAAAACAATTAAAAACTTGGAATTTTCAAACATCTTAAAATATTCGATAAATGGGGTCAAAAATTTCTAGGAAACTGAATGGTGGATGAAAAAATAGTTTGGTAACAAACTGTTTCAAGAGAATGAAAAATATAATATAAATGAATCGTAAAAATATGATAATATAATTCTCAGAATACATAAAATCAGGGCCAATAATACGAAGCAGATTATAATAAAAAAAATATGAGAAAACAATTGTCCAGTAGGTACAAAACATTTATCGATACCCAGTTCCCGATCATTTAAATATATTACCGTTCGAATCGAATACATCTTTTGGACTTGTTGAATTTATGAACAATTATGCGGCACCTAAAGCCAGAAAGTCGGTATTAGAGTGAAACTAATAGTGTGTTACGCGTACTATACAAGATACCCAGGTAGTACCCAGTACCCACTACATAGAAGATAAAAAAACACCTATAGATGAAAAATAAGGAACATAACAACAACGGTTAATCTATAAAGAAAAAATTCGCCGTAATGTGAATTGTGAATCTTGGTCTGGTATATACGATGAGTTGATACTATTGTATAGTGCCTGTATCAGAGGTGTTGTACCTTACCTACTATACAAACTATATCTATAAACTACCAGTATACCTGTACAACACCATACCATACAAACCAATAGAGGAGTATACAATTTGTCTAACGATATTTATTGTAATAACGGTTCAATATGGTGTTCTTTTTATATACGAATAGTGACGTTATTCGATTACTAGACAAAAATCTTATCATATGAAATGCAATAAAAACTGTACCGTGGTATGAGAATTTTTGGCATTGTTGTAATTATTATTTGGTGTCTGACTGTGTCTATTATACGAGTTTACCTACATTTAATTTTGAACCTATAAAAATTTATTGAAATACCCGAGGTGTATTTTTTTAATTGCTGGAAATTCGTTCGTAAATTTGGGAAAATTTGAATTTTTCGGGCCTCCCCCCCTTCTTAATAAAAAGCAAGCTAGTTTATTCAGAAGTGTAATGAATCTAGACAATTTCGAAAAAAAAAAATTGAAAGAGGATACCTAATTGTAATGTGTCCTGTAGTATCGTGTCAAAATGGAAATCTAATCGTCGATTTAAAAAATTTTTGATAGATATTTCGAGAAAAAGTGTTGATTTTTTTTTACATTCAATTTTTTACCGCTGGTTAATTTTTTGCTTCAATTTTTTGTAACATATTTAAAAGATGATAAAAATTTCTTATTTTGATAAATAATTAAATTGGGTTGAAAAATTAAAATGTTAATTTTTAGTTAAATTTATGAAGTTTGAATTGGATTTTTCCAAAAAAAATTATATTGAATTTACGTTTTCTAGATTAAATTTTATTTTAAAAATAACTGCAATCAATTTTTCGTTCAATTTTATCTAAATGTTTAGTGCAACTCGTGCATATTCGTTCAGGTATTTTGTTGAAAACCAAGGGGCGGGTTCCAAAAATTTTAGCTATGTTTAAACGTTTTTCAGTAGGTAGTACAAAATAATTCAGTTTTGGAAATTAAGAAATCAACCCAAGTGCATGCAAATCCGTTTTTGAATTTTAGATGCTCAAAATTTAAGGGCTTTACTTACCATCTCTATTCCTTACACCCAAACATTATCAATTTTCAATTACCGAATTCAAAAAATATTTTTTTGAACAAATATAGGTCCTATTTTTTTTGCTCTTTGCAATTTGGCAGGACCGGATTGAAGAGGGAGTGAGCGGAGAGATTTTTTCCAGGATGCAGAAATCACATAGGTACCTACTCAAATTATGTGAATTTGGGGAACGAAAATTTCATTCGATGAATGTTCTTGTTGATTGTTCACTAAATGTATACAAAATGTATTCTATCCCTCTTATCTACTTTTACAAGAAGCAATAATTTTTTTTTTAATTTTTAAAAATGATCCACCAGTTGAAAACGGGAAATAGAGAGGAGGGAGTTGAAAAATAATCCAAATATTGGGTTGAAGGTTGCAACCAGAATGATTTTTTTTTTTGAAAATACTTCAATTTTATGGGTTTTAAAATTTTTCGTTTCTTTTCCCTGAAAATACTTGTTTTTTCTAAAAATTGTTAGTTTTTTTATTTAATTTATATTTTTTTAGTTTCGGTAGTTTTGTTTTTCTTCCTTTTTTGAAAATGATTTTGGATTTTTCGGGAAATGGCAATTTTTTTCAACAATTATTTGGTTTTCTGGTTTTTTTTCCTAAAAAATAAATTATGGTTTAGTGTTTTTATTTTTTTTTGTTGAAAAACGTGAGAAATCAGGCAGGGATAAATCTTTGGATTTTTTTTAAAATAAGTTTTCAAGAGGCCAAATGTATGATTTGGCTTTTTACTTTTTTTGGAAGAAAAGGTATGGCATTTTTTTCCTGTTTTAAAGTTTTTTTTCCAAAAAATAGTCGTTTTGTCTATTTTTTTCTAAAAATGGTTGGTTTTTTTCTGCAGATAACTTTTTTTGGGAGGAAGGGGCTTGAAAACATTTTGTACAACGAAGAGAAAATTAGTGAATTGAGGTAAAACGGTTTGAAAAATTACGACATTAAATTTTGTTTTATAAACCTTCCAAAATATAGGAATTTTTTCTTGGTAATGAAGACGTACAACTGCTACCAATGCTACCCCCACATTACAAGGTCAGAATTTTTTGAAAAAATTATGTTCAAATAGCGAAAAATCACATTTTTGAGGGTTTCGTATGTATTCGTGCACCAAAGTCATTCTAAAGCTGCTATGGCTGCTAGTCATGCCCTCAAAACTTGAAAAATGAATGAAAATTGACCTAATAATATCACTGGTCATTTTTCTTGTGCAATTTTTTCTCAAAAAAATGCAAAAAATTATTTTCAATTTTTCAAACGAACCCTTTCATAGGCGCACCCAGAAATTGTGTAGCGAAGGGGCTCAGATTTTGAGAAAAAATGGGGGGGGTCAAACTTCAAATACCTACAGATTTGAGCGGAAAAAATCGAAAAATTGGGGAGATTTATTGATTTTTTTTAGTCAAAATTACTGATTTTTTCTGATAAATGGGACATTGACTGAGAAATTAGTAATTTTTGACTGAAACATCAATGAAAAATCACTAATTTTCAATAAAAATTATTTTACTGATTAAAAAATACAGAATTTTTGCAAATTCAACTGATTTAAATTTAAAGAGTGGTATGTTTATTTAAAAAATAGTTACTGAAATACTGTCCAAGCAAAGCGAGGGCGAAATTTTAAAAAAAAATCATACTCTTCTTTGACATTTTTATGATTAAAAAATCTCCTTGTCAAGCTGGAGGGGGGGCTCGACCCCTCTGAGCCCCGTCTTGTGTGCTCCCTAAACCCTTTACTTAAATGCATTCGAGTCTGATTTTTTTCATTTTTCATCCCTCGTTCTCCGTTCCCTCCTCTCCTCTCCCAAATAACACCAACTTTAGCCCTTTATTGTTCCTTAATTCGTACATTTACCTTGAATTTGATCACTTTTAATATTATGCTGCTCTCCGATCGCAGCATTCATTGCCCCCCCTCTCCTCTCCCAAATATTTCCCTAATTCAATTCGGTGAGAATAATTTCGGAACATTTGAAAAATGACTTCGGCACTTTGTTGGTTGCATATGGTTCGTTTTTCTTTTTCGGTGAAAATATCTACGATGCAATTAAATTGTTAAATTTTTTCGACAGCTCCGACTATACGAACTCCCGAGAGATATTTTTTAATAGGCAGTTTGATTTCAAAGACTTCTCAACCGACGAGAAATTTTTACCCATCGAATACCTGAAATTCTACTTACGCAAATGACGGATAAAAAAATCACGCAGGAGAAGAGTGGACTTAGAATTCACGACCTTTCAAGTGGCATTTCTCAGCATGATCCTTACTCGCGAATTTTACCTACATCATTAATTCATCATGGCATCGGCAGGCAAAACTTTCCATCGGATTATTTCTCTGGCGGTATAAAAATTCCAATGATTTTTTTTTTCAACGATCTCGATATATTTGGAACAAAACACGGTTCGTTGTTTCGGTACGTTCCTTTGTAGAAATACGTGGACATGCGACAAATCATAAACTCATCAAATTCGTAGCTTCAGAAGTCGAACCGGTTCGAAGTCAGAGCTGCGTACGAGTCGCTGGTATAAATCACTCGATTCTACATTTATTATCGAAATCATAATTCAAGAAAGTAAAACTTCACGATGTCGAGCCATTAACGCATACGAGATGAAAAATTTGAATAAATTATTTTATATCGAATTGCTTTCTTTAAGAGTGAAAAAAATTGTTTTGGAAGATTTTCATTTTATATTTGATCGCTTTCGAAGGAAACGTAGGTGTATTTAGCTGGCTACCGGTGCACTTTAGAAACACTTGTAAAAACGATCAGGAAACGTAATGAATTAATTTTCCAATTACGACAGCACATTTTATTCAATGACAACGTGCACTCGAATAAGTATGTCAATAAAGATGATCACTTTCCGCCGGGCTGGGATCTCGAACGAGGAAAAAAAATGGGAAAATGGTCTTAGAGATATTGTTTTTTTCTCCTCCTCTTTCCCAAACGTCTCGGAGGTAATTATGATAATCGTTTTATTATCATGAAAGTACCTACTCTTACGTCGATTCGTGTAAAAAAATAAAGAAAATAAGGTGATACGTAGATACGTGCGAACCTACAATTCCGTCGTGAGTTTCGCTGGTTGGAAAAATACCACAGACGAACCGATGTCGATGGTCTAAGCCTATAAGGTTACGAAGAGGAAGAATAAAACAACCGTTGCTTTTTATATTTTGCTAATTTTTAATCGTATTGTCGGCGTTGTTTTTGTATTTGAAATTGGACTTGTTGGGAAGACGTTCGAGGCAATTTTTTCCCGTATTCGGCCCGTACTTACCGATCTGAAAGGGTTTTATCCTCAATGAACCGTATAGATGGCTGGTTTATTGTACGCAGCGCCGCATAAAGCGCAGCCACTCAATAGAGATGCTCTGCTCGATTATCTTAAATCAGTTAACTCGTCTTTGCGATCTTTACCAGAGTAAATATTGAAAAGAAATTGAACTGGTTCGATTGCGATGATAATGAAACCGACGAGTTAATGTGTATTTCATCTCTTTGCAAAAGATCAACGAACTAGCCTAAGTATCCGCAGCAACGGTTTTACAGCGAAATAAATCCCTCAGGAAAACTCGACGTATTGACTCGATGGTTGGGTTTTTTTTACCCAAACTCGGAAGTAATTACCATAGTTATCGACGAGTAAAAACGCAACTGTAGTAAAGTGTCCGAAATGATTACCGAATTTTTAGTAATTTGTACATCGCCGGGTACCTTTTTTCAGACCTACGACGAAATCCATACGGATTCTGCTTCAGGCACGAAAGTACAAATACACTCCGAACGACTGAATCGTTCTGTTTTTCAACTAGAGGTTTTTTTCAAAGTCCTTTTGATTTTACACTAATTTTCTAACTCTGAATATTTTTTCTCAAGTTTTTTCAAACTTCGAAATTTTTCCTTTTTTTTTCAACGTTAATTTTTCAAGTCTGAAATTTATTTCTCAATTTTTTTTCTTAAAATTTTCCAACGTAAATTTTTCCAGTCTGAACTTTTTTCCTCGCAAATTTTTCCTTAAAATTTTTCAACGTGATTTTTTCAAATTTTTGTTTGACGGGATATGTGTAATGGCCAAACTCATGTATAGGTACAACTTTGAACCCCATAAAAATGCAAAAAGAATAGGTCGTCCGACTTGGTAAAATTTCTTTTTTTACAGTTTGAAAAATTTTAAGAAAGATTTTATATTTAAATTTACGTTGAAAAAATTTCAGACCGGAAAAATTTACGTAGAAAAAATTTTGAGGAAACAATTCCAGACTGGAAAAATTTACGTTTGAAAAATTTTGAGGAAAAAATTTCAGACTTGAAAAATTTACATCGAAAAACGTTGAGGAAAAAATTCTAGACCTGAAAAATTCACGTTGAAAAATTCCAACATGGGAGGTATCCCAACTCAAAGTAAAATTTTGAGCCCAAACAAAAAAAAATCGAAACTACATCATAATAGGACCTCGTACCCAAAATTTCAGGTGCTGAAGTTCATTTCTCGATTTTTGGTGAATTTTTGAAATTTCAAAATTACCTCATCGTCCTAAAAAATACTCGTTTAAAAATTTGATCTAATCAACGAAAAAAGCTGAAATTTGGTATATACCCTATTTTCGACCTCCCGAATCGATTGGAAGCGGTTTCGAGACGTTTCGGAGCCACCAGAAAATTTTGGAATTTTCCAGCGCTGGAGAAAAGCCCATAAAAATGGACCATATACACTTCAGCACCTATAATCGCGGATTATTCATATTGGTGACCTATTTGATCGATTAAAACACAATTTTCCAAAATTCGGAACTTTGAGTCCAAATTCACATTTTTGGGAAAGAAATTTTTCTGGAAAAAATCCCAAAATTTTCTGGTGACTCCGAAACGTCTCGAAACCGCTTCCAATCGATTCAGGAGGTCGAAAGTAGGGTGTCTACCAAGTTTCAACTTATTACCTCGATCACGATGAATGCGCATTAGGCGTTTTTTTCAATTTTTTCCAAAAAAATTTCTTGCCCAAAAATGCGAATTTGAACTCAAAGTTACGAATCTTGGAAAATTGTGTTTTAATCGATCAAATAGGTCACCAATATGGATAATCCGCGATCATAGGTGCTGAAGTGCCTATGGGGTATTTTTATGGTCTTTTCTCCAGCGCTGGAAAATTCCAAAATTTTCTGGTACCTAGCTCCGAAACGTCTCGAAACCGCTTCCAATCGATTCGGGAGGTTGAAAATAGGGTATATACCAAATTTCTGCTTTTTTCGTTGAGATCAAATTTTCATATTTTTTAGGACGATGAGGTAATTTTGAAATTTCAAAAATTCGCCGAAAATCGAAAAATGAACTTTAGCACCTGAAATTTTGGGTACGAGGTCCTGTTATGATGTACTTTCGATTTTTTTTTTGTTTGGGCTCAAAATTTTACTTTCGAGGTGGGATACCTCCCTTGTAAGGAAAAAATTTTGAGGAAAAAATTTCAGACTTGAAATATCTGCGTTGAAAAATTTTAATAAAAAAATTGTGAGGAAAAAAATTCAGACTTGAAAAATTTACTTTAAAAAAATTTTAGACATGAAAAATTAACGTTTAAAAAAAAACAAAAAATTTTGAGAAAAAATATTCAGAGTTTGAAAACAGAACGATTCAGTCGTTCGAAGTGTATTTGTACTTTCGTGTCTGAAGCACAATCCGTATGGATTTTGTTGTAGGTTTTTTTCAGTCGAGATGTCAACGGTGTACTGGCATTCGTTTTGACGATGGTGACATCCCATACGTCTAATTTTTGACATATGTGTAGCACCTAGAAAAAAACATGCGATGGAAAATTTCATTCGAAGTGGCGTGCTGGACATTCGTATAAATACCGTGTCTGATAATAACTCGTACGTGTATAAAAAGTAAATTAAAAATATCAAAAGATTATTTGTTCTGTTTCGCGTGAGACAAGTTTTACCTACAATTGTTCTAACGATTCGTTCTCCTCGGTGTACCCATAGCATATATACGGTGTGTCGTATAGGTACGAGTAGGTGCCCTAGACGAAAACTATATAAAAAAGGTCGCGAAATATCTTTAATTTTGATCAAAGAGTGATACGAATGATGAAAATGTTACGTCGTATTGTATTTAGAATTTCAATTTATCATTTGGTGTATTGAAAAAATTACAAGGTGTTTGTGATCCCAGTCGTGCTATAGATAGCGAATTCGAAACGAGATCATTTCCGAACTGCGAATCAAATTCTATTTCGATTCTATTCATGTCTTCGGCGTGTTATTTTTCAGCTAATTAAATTGGTTATTTGAAATAAATACCGATTTAATCGTAATTGAGGGGAGTTGGTAGATAGCGAGAGGAAAATCGATACGTTGGTTTGGAAAGGCGAGATCTAAATCGCAGATGACAATTTGAGGTAAAACTTGGTTGGGTTTTCAATTGATGCGAAATGAATTGTGCTTAATTACTGTTGTAAGAATGAACTCGATACGGAACATTTAATTTTGAATTGCTGGCAGAAGGTAGAACTGTCTAAAAACCGGAAATAAACGTTGAACGATAAGAAAAATTGAAATTAAAAATAATTCACTCTAGTTTTATTAAGTAAGTGTATTTATTTGCAGTGTGCAGGTGGATGGACTTGCTTAATTAAAACGGAATTAATGTTCTTAATAAATATATGTACTTGTATTTATTCAAAAAATTCCAGAAAGAAATGGACTGGCCGAATAAAATAGTCGGATTATCTGCAATTAATATTAATGTAAAATATTACAAAAGTAGGTGAATTAAAATAGCTTCATATGAAGTTGTACATTTTCTTGTAATACCTAAATAAGACGACTATTGAAAAGTGAAAATTCTAAAAAATGAGATTTTTCGATTGACATTGGGAAGGGGTGCGAACTAAGCCCACAAACGCCCCCGCAAAAAACTCCTGATACAGGAAGACAGTCGTAATGACACGGCGATTTTAAAATTCCCCCAAAGCCATAAAAATAAAGTTGTTTGCGGCATTCGATTCCATGAAGTATTTTGAGTCGGAAAAACTGTTTTTCAAATTTTTTCGTCCGCTGAGGGCCGAACCAAAATTTTATAAGAATATTTCAAGCAGGTTATACAGAAGAAAAAAATGAAAATTTGGTTCCGGGGGGGTATTCGAAGCTTTTGAATCTAATTCTGGGATTATTTTAACCTCAAACTCGAACCCAGATGGTCTAAAAATTCAAGCTTTTTGACTAATTTACTATAATTTACACAAAAGGCCAAACTTTTTTTAAAAATAAAAAAAAATACACTTTTTTGGTTTCCTAAAATAGTCGTTTTTTGTTGTTTCATTCAAAAACGACAAAAACGACTTTTTTTCAGTCTCCTGAAATAGTATTTCTTTGTCTTTTCTTTTAAAAACGACAGAAACGACACATTTTCTGTATCCTAAATCGATCGTTTCCTGTCGTTTTTTTAAAAAACGACAAAAACGACACTTTTTAGTTTTTTAAAATGGTCGTTTTTTTGTCGTTTCATTCAAAAACGACAAAAACGATACTTTTTCGGCCTCCTAAAATAGTATTTTCTTGTCGTTTCTTTTAAAAACGACAGAAACGACACCGTTACAGAACCCTGAATCTATCGTTTCTTTGAAAAACGACAAAAACGACACCTTTACTGTATCTTAAAATGGTTGTTACTTGTCGTTTTATGAAAAAACGACAAAAATGACACCCTTACAGCAGAAATGTTGAGTTTTATTGAGAAAATTCTCGGAGTCAATGGACCAATTTTCTGGAAAAATTGAAAAAAAAACATATATTTTACGCGAAAATTCAAGTACCTACTAAATTTGTTTCCGTGATAGAGATGGGACTGGAAAATAAGTTTTTTGGTATTTTTGAGAGCAGAAATAGTGTTTAGACCATTAAGTAAATTCTTTGTGAGTTTTGTTTCCAAATTCGTTGTGAATTTTATTTCCAAATTCATTTCTGCCTTCGCATTTCTATGTATACTTACATTGCACATATATTTAAATTTATTATTGTGAATTAAAAAAAAAAAAAAAATTGGTGAGGTATTTTATTTTGAGTGCGAAACCTCCCAAAAAATTTTTAAGTCATCAATCCCGAAAGAGGAAGGAGCTAAGAAACCTCAAAATGGGATCATTTTTGAAAAAAAAGTGGTTTTAGCCATTTTGTGGTAGTGCCACCTGTTGAAAATCTTTGTCACTTCCTAAGCAGGTACGATTTGGGTTTCTAAACCTCCCCAAGCTATTGACCTTGAAATTGGATAAAGGATATTGAAATGTTGCAGATCGTGAATTTGAGGATTTTTTATTTTTGCCAAATTCAAATTGCTCACTCAAACGCTTCAAAATTGAACCAAAAAATATTTTCAATCATCTAGAATTGTTTTTGATGTAATTTTTCAAATGAATTTCATGGCAATGCTGCCAACTGCACTTTTATTTACGCATTTTTAATAAAATTCAAGCTGTTCATTCAGTGATTTGAAAAATATCAAATAATTTTGTTGAACATTTTTTGTACATGCAGTACTGTCAACTGAAATTTTATGAAAATTACGTACCTAAATCAAAGTGTAGTTGGCAGCACTTTCATGAAAATTTGTTTAAAAATTTCATTAAACATTTTTCTAGGTGACTAAACAAATCTGGAATGCCTACTATTGTTAAAATAGGTGTCTTAGATTTTGGTTGTTTTTCTTCGTAAACATTTTGGCACCCTCCCCCTCCCCCCGATTATAATCAATATGGGTGGAAATAAACTTGAGCATCTGTTGCAATCTTGAAATTTGCTTTCTTTCATTGCAGCAGAAAAATCATTCGTGAACCCAGACCCCACGGACTAAAATTTTCTATAATTGTGGATCATTAGATTGGTCTTATCGAAAAATAATGCCAGCAAAATTTACAGCTGCTCAGGTTCATTTTCGTGCATTTAGGAGGTATTTCTTTGAAGTGGAGAAAATCAGGCCTCTGTAATCCGAGGAAAATTCTCAATACAGATGAAGAAGTATTGGTAGTTGATTAGTGGAAATAATACTATTTCCTGCTCGTTGAATTTCATTTTCATTCGACGATTTTTGAAATTTTTTTAATTGGAGTATAAAATCATTATGTGAATTCTCTTTCTAGGATTAGCTGAAATTGTGGAAATATTTTACCATCTTTGGGGTGTAAATGTGAACCAAATTCACAGCTGATCAAGTAAATTTCTACGTGTTTTGATAGAATTAGAATACTAGGATTTTTTAAAAAATTGAAAAATTGAAAAAATCGATTTCTTGTTGAAGGCAGCACTGGCAGCAGATTAACTGAAAGAAAAGAAGCATAAATTTTGGAAGTCAATATTAAAAATTTAGATGTGACTTTTACACTTACAATATTCAGAAACTTTTATTAAAAATTTGATAAAAAAGTGGCTGTACTGGTCTGAAGAGATTAAAACGTAGTAAAAAATCATTGGCATTTTTCCCAATTTTTACTCATTTTTTCAAAAAATTGTCATTTTCACCAGTTGTTTGTAAAATTCTCAAAATTAAAAAAATTAATTTTACAATTTTGAGAAATTCTAATCAAAAAACCGATTGAAAAATGGTTGCATCGGTACGAGAAGACTAAAACGGAGCAGGGACCATTCTCAAATTTCAATAATTTTTTTCTAAATTTGAAAATTTTTCAGTCTCCACAAAGAAGACTGAAATTTGGAAAAGTGGGTATTTTTGCAGTACTTCTGACAAGTGGGAAAATTTGATTTTTTGTCCCTAAAAAGGCACGAAGAAATTTTCAATGAACGTAAATTTATTTTTAAAAATTGTAAATTCCTTTTTCAAATTAATCAGAAAGTTCGATTCGATACAAGACGATAAAAAATAGCCAAAGGGCAATATTCAAAACAAAGTACCTTACATCTGCATACTACATGGCTACACCTAATTGAAAATATTCTATCATGTTCACTTGTACTGATACAAATTACCATATTACCATAAGAACAATACGACCTTGTTCAGTGCTTGTTCGATGTTCATTATGCATCCTCGTCCATAAACGCGATACCTACAATACGTACGAATATTGAATTTAATTCGACAAAATATTCTAATTTTCGCAGCATTGCGCGTTCTTATTTCGTCGATGCTAATATCGACTCGACGATACCGTTCCAAATTTAATTCCGGTTCCGACAATGTTAAACCTGCTCTAATTCGCGATACATGTAATATATCGATTCTGTTCCACATTCTGGAGCAGCATTGACAATATAACGTCGTTGTATACAACAGTGCATACTGCACGGTAAGTACACCTACGCGACGTCGACGCACTTGACTCTTCGAATGCACGTATCGTATCGTATACCTTATAGAATTTTATTCGTCGCCGTCGCATGAACGCATCTCTAATCCTAATGAACCAGTTCATCTGGACGTTATTTATGGGCCTGCGCGCCAAAAACAATAAAAAGCGTGTTATAACGTCGTATACATATACCAAGTTCTTAAATCGTGGTTATGCAGCTCGCTCAAACTGACCAATTAACCCTTACGTCACGAATTTCCTCGCATCTGGAATACCCAAGCTGGTACTTTTTTTTCTCTATTTTTTTACACGCGAGAAAATTTTTTCTCCGTGTGTTTCGAATCGACCGCGTTGTAATATCTCAGGGTCGGAGAACTTCATTTAGACGGTTTGCGGTGCGTTGTACTATGGTATTATTAATGAGGCAGAAAACAGTAGATTAATTAAATTATACGAAATAAGATCAACCTTTTTGTTGCTCTTCTCGTTGTTCTTCTTGAATATAAGCAAAGAAGAATTCATGCAAGTGCAGCTGATGCATTTTCTTGGGAATTTACGAAAGTGGCAAGGAAAACGAGATCAGTCAACAGTCAACACCAGTTTTTCAAGACAGACGATTCCAATATGAATGGAGTACAGGGCTGGCGAGGGGGGAGAGCAAAGGGTGCATTTGAACCGAGCCCGAGTTTTTTGGAAATTACAAAAGAAAATTGAAAAATTAATCAACTTTTTTGGGAGGAGAAGGTAACTCATAAATTTTTTCTGCACCGGACCTGTATTCGTTCTCGCCGACTGATGACGTAGGTACCTAAATCATATTTCACAAAAATTTACCTAATAGTTTTTACAGAATTTGTTCCCAAAATTGGTAATTTTTACCGAAAATCAATTCCGGGGGGGGGGGGGGGAAATCAAAAAGCGAATCAAGTCCCAAAAAATAAGGGAAAATTTATTAAAATACATACGTACCTATTACAAGTAGGTAGGAGGTACCTACATAAATATAGACACTGCCTGGAAAAAATTTATATAAATTGAGCTCCATGGGGTATTCGAATTCCTTGAATCTAATTCCGGAATTATTTTGACCCTAAACCGAGAATCGAGCTCACAAGGGGGGGGGGTCGAGGTAAATAAGTTCCAGTTATATTTGTGGTATGAAAAGCTATATTCTTTTACCAGTGATATGGAGATCAAGAGGTAAAGAAATATTCACGTTTGTTCCACTTGGAAAAGTTCTGTGGTTGCTCAAAGCCTTGGGATACCTATCTCAAGCACACCTGCGAAATTTGGTTCAAAAATTTCAAAATCGAAAAAATGTAGATTTTTTACTAATTTTGAGAATTACATACAAGGGGAGAATCCCAATTCGAAGAAAATTTTGAGCTGGAATAAAAATAAATCGAAAGTACCTCATAAAAAAAACATATCTCGATTTTCCCTGATTATTTTGTTTTAGCTGTTTCTTTGAACTTATAGGTCCAAAAATCGCGAAAACCCATGCAGAAATGTTGTTGTTTTAGCAGATTTTTCAAGTTTTGAGTGCTTTATACGGAAAAAGCCTTCAAATAAAGAAACTAACGTCGGATTCGTGTTTAGCGGGTCAAAATACCCCGATAAAACACCCTTTTCGCAATCGTTTTGCGTAAAGTCTCAAAATTCACCTTTTTCACTGATTTTTTCATGACAAAAATAGCGAATTTCCAGTCTTCAAATAAAACGACCGCGAAAAGGTGTTGATCAGGGTATATTGACCCGATATAAATACGAATCCGACGTTAGTTTCTTCTTCGTTCAGCCATTTCTCTCCTTACAAAAACGCTCGAAATTTGAAAAATATGCTAAAAAAACAACATTTTTGTACGATTTTTCGCGATTTTTGGCCCTTGGTGCATCGAAGTCGCCAAAAGTGAATACGTGACGTTAATCTACGTTAAAAAACACGTTTTTGGGATAGTTTTAAAAAGTGGTCGCTCTTCGTTTATATGGCGTTTTTTACGATTGAAAACTTCAAATAGGCGAAACAACGTGAAGGAGTGCACCAAAATTTTTGAAAAAATTATCGTAAATACACCTCCACGAGATGCAACTTTGTGCCAAAGAACAGAAAATTTCCTTCACTTCCATTTAAATTAAAAATTCTTGAAAATAATGCAATAAAATGGCCATAACTTCGAAAGGGAGGGGGTTGGGGGGGGGGGGGTCAAAAATTTTTCTGAATTTTTTTTACATCAAGGTACACCACCTGAGGGGGTTAGATCGAAAATCGGAGAGGAGCCGATTTCACCAAAAACCCGGCTATACCCTTTGATTTAATCAACGAAAGAAAAACTGAAATTTGGTAAGTATATACCTTATTTTCTACCTCCCAAGTAGTTTGGAAGTGGTTTCGAAACGTTTTGGAGCCTCCATAAAATTTTGGAATTTTCCAGGCATTAGTCTACAGTCCAGACCCCGAAAAGTGTTCAATGGGTCTGCTTTTTTGGGGAACAAAAAAATCAGTTGGTTTTTTGTTGGTATGGATGGGGTATTTACGAAAATGAGCATTTTCGATTTTTGCCGGGTCACTATAGGGGGCTGGAGCCTAAAAACCCCCATTTTTTCAAGTTGGCCGGGAACAAAAATTTTTTTTGCCATTTTGTAGCACATGCTCCCCCGAGTCCGAATATGTGTTTCATTTCCTTGGGCATGGTCACAATGGTCCCCTAGGGCCCCCAAAGTGCGATTTTTGGTGAAATTTGGCCTTTTTTTGAAAGTAAAATGATTGTGTAGACGTCATAAAGCTCGCGGAACAAGAAAAAAAAACCACCTTCATGGGGACATGAACTCATTCTGAACCGATTGAGCCTAAATTTTTGGAAAACGGCCGGCACAATGAGCCGCAGGCGAATTTTAAAGATGCGCCCCTCGGCGATTTCTCAAAAAAATAAACAGCTACAAAATTTTTACAAAATGGCTGTGCACGCGTGTAACATATTAAAAATGGGGTAAAATTTCGCGAAAAATCTGAAAATGCCGATGAATTTTGATTTTTGACCCCTTCCAGAAATTTAAGGGGTGAAATTTGGTCAATTTTTGACCGATTTTGAAAAATTGTCGTGTTACCTATCAAAATGGGGTAAAATTTCGCGAAAAATCCGAAAATGACAATGAATTTTGATTTTGACCCCTTCCAAAAATTTTAAGGGGTGAAATTTGGTCAATTTTTGACCGATTTTGAAAAATTGTCGTGTTACCTACCAAATGGGTAAAATTTTCCGAGAAAAACCAAAAATACCATAAATTTTGTAATTCGACCTCTTCCAAAAATTTTAAGGGGGTGAAATTTGGTCAATTTTTGACCGATTTTGAAAAATTGTCGTGTTACCTATCAAAATGGGGTAAAATTTTCCGAGAAAACCAAAAATACCAATAAATTTGTAATTCAACCTCTTCCAAAAATTTTAAGGGGTGAAATTTGGTCAATTTTTCAGTAATTTTGCAATCATCACTATTACGTGATGTATGAAAAAGAAAAATTTAGAGAGTAAAACAGAAGGTACTTTTTTGCAGGTTTACGTAAATTGATGATATTAATACAACTTGACCCCCCTTTCTCTCCCTATGTACTTACCCCACCTTACCCACTTGTTTTTATTTAGCACTAGTAATATGACTGAGGGGTGAGGAGGGGTGGACACAATGGGAGGGGAAAGAGGGTTGTAGGTATTTTGGGGGAAACTTTAAGAAGGTACCTACTAAGCCAGCGGATGTGGCTGTCTTACCTATACCTCTCTGAGCAAGGCGACACCACCGAGCTACAAAGAGAGGGAGACTGTAGCCAACAAACAACACAGCTGATACATAATCAAGTCTTTATTAGTTTGGCTTCAACATACAGAATTCAGAAAATAGCTTATAAGCATGTCGCCACACAGTTTACCTAAGAGAAGCTGGTACTGTGTGGCGAGAGGCACTACACACCCCCTTGCCAGAAATTTTCAAAAAAAAAATACAGAAAATTTCGCTTAAAAAAGAATAACATTTGAAAAAACGGGAAAAATATGGTTAAATTTAGGTAATTTACAAAAAAAAATATATGCTTAGATAGGTACCTACTTCTAATCACATTTTACATCTTACTTAGTAGGGTATAAAAATGGAGCATATTCATACGTTTTCAAAGAAGTGGCAGTGGTGCTTGGCACATGACTCGATTCTGGTTCTACCTCAGCAGTTGGCTGTATCTTAGATTTTTCTTCTTTTTCAATCTGCCTCACGGATTTACCTAGTTTCAATCCTAGGGGATCGTTTTGGTTTTCTTGTACTTGTTTTTCAAGTACTCTTGCTGTCTTGGCCAAAAAAATCAGGTTTCGAACTGCACTTTTTTCTGCATTACGTTTTAGAGTAGAATTTTTACTTCTTCTAGTTTTAGCCATATTTAATTTTACTTTTTGCACTTCAAGTTACACTGCCACTACAAATACGTTTTCAATAGAAATATATATCTTATTTGAGAAGTGAACTGTACAACAGTATGGTACAAACTAATTCTAACTTAAAAAAAAAATTGGTGGTCCAGGGAGCTGTCCACTGGAAAAATTAGTTATTGTTTTTGTCTTTACTGAGAATTTGGAAATATAAAGGGGAATTGTCACGTTCCTATTGCAGAATGGTTTATTTTATTGCTTCTATGTTTACAAAGTGGCATGTTTTATTACCCTGGCGTCTCCCCTGATCATTTAACACTTGCTTCCAGTCTAATAACATCTTATATTATTAAATGAGTGTGTGTAGGTTTCAATACTGGGAAAAAATGGACTATATAATATTGACAAAAAAGGGATTTGATAATTTTGAGTAAAAAAAGATTTACAATTTAAAAATACAACATTAAAGGTGAAATTGAATAATGTATGTAACAGTACTTAACCTATTACAACTTACACTATTCTGATTGATATTCTAGGTATCAAAATTATGTTTTATGGATTATAGTAGCGAATTTGTACAATTTTACTGGTAGGGAAATGAACTTTTCGTCCAGAGCGTAATATTTTGGCATCCTCTACCTTATTTATTGGATCACTTTGAATTTTACTTTGGTAATTGGAACGCAGTACTCTTTTATTACTTGTATCAGTTAGTTGGATTTTTGGTTGCTAACTTTTCTTTGGGCTGCTGTACTGGTTCATTATTTAACAAGAAGGCAGGTTTCAATCTATCTATTGAAACAGTGACTTCCTTGCCATTTACACTGATTTTGAAAGTTTTTTCTGATCTTTCAATTACCAGGTAGGGACCATCGTAAGGTGGCTGCAAAGGTTTCCTCACAGCGTCGTGACGTAGAAAAACATGATTAGCCTTTTGTAACTCCGGATGAATGAAAGTTTTTGTCGTTCCATGTTTTGGTGTTGGAGTTGGTTTTAATGACTGCATCGTTTCCATTAGTAATTTTAAAAATTTGGTGGCATCCTGGTCGATTGGAGTTGAGTCAAAAAATTGGCCAGGAAGTCTCAGTGATTGTCCGAATACAAGGTTGCTAGGTGCGGCATTTAAATCTGTGATGACGCAATTCCGTAACCCTAGTAATACAGACGGTAGTTTATCTACCCAATTATTTGTCAAGTGACACATTAACGAGGCCTTGAGCGCACGGTGCCATCTCTCAATTTTTCCGTTTGCAATTGGATGGTACGCAGTAGTTCTGGATTTTTTGATACCAAGCAGCTTAGCCAGTTCTTTGAAAAGATTTGACTCAAATTGTCTTCCTTGGTCTGTCGTTATTTTTTCAGGGACTCCAAATCTGGCTATCCAGTTTTCATAAAATGCTTTCGCTACGGTTTCAGCTGTCATGTCTGGTACAGGTATAGCTTCTGGCCAACGAGTAAAACGGTCAATCATTGTGACTAAGTATGAGTTGTTTTGTGATGGTGGAGAGGTCCAACGATATCGATATTTACGTGTCTGAATCGTACTTTGGGAATTTTGAACTCTGCTAAAGGACTCCTTGTATGTTTGTTGATTTTTGTGCGTTGGCATGGAATACAATTAAGGACCCAATTTTTAATGTCTTTGTATAACCAGGCCAGATGTAGCGTTCTCTGACCATGTTGATCGAAGCTTTCTCACCAGGATGAGATAAAGAGTGGCAAAGTTGGAAAGCTTGTTTCTCGAAATTCTGGCGGTAAAAACGGACGGATTGAAGATGAGGCAATATCACACCAAATTTGCTCATTTGATCCTGGAATTTTCACTAGTTTGAGATTGAATTTTGTAGATTTGGATTGTAGAATGTTCTGAAGTTCCTGATCACTACGTTGTGCTATAGCTAATTTGGAATAATCAAGATCAGGTTTTTGAATTTCCTCAATTCGTGAGAGAGCGTCGGCAGGAGCGTTTTCAGATCCACGAACATGTTGAATATCAGTTGTAAATTGAGAAATGAAGTCAAGGTGTCGAAATTGTCGAGGTGATGCTTTTTCCGGTTGTTGTTGAAATGCATAAATCAATGGTTTATGATCAGTGTATAAAGTGAAATGTCTGCCTTCTAGATATTGGCGAAAATGCTTGATTGCAGCATAACAGGCAAGCAGTTCTCGATCATAAGCACTATATTTTGTTTGAGCATTATTGAGTTTTTTGGAAAAGAATGCGATTGGTTCAAAAACTGTCACCACGTTTCTGTTGTAGGACTGCTCCCATTGCTCGATCTGATGCGTCTGTCATGAGAGACAGTTCAAGGTCAGGATCGGGATGTACAAGTAGAGTTGCTTTACATATTTGGTCTTTTGTTAATTCAAAAGCTGCTTCAGTTTCAGGTGTCCAAGGCACAGGTCGTTTATCATTTTTCTTTGAATTTCTGGTCAACTCGTTTAATGGTGCTTGTGCTTCGGCAGCTTTTGGTACACAAATACGATAGAAATTTATTAAGCCGATGTATCTTTTTAGTTCAACGATAGTTCTAGGTTTCTGGTAATTTTTATTTTCTCAACTCTTTCCGGTAAGGGGCTAATTCCACTTTCACTGACATTATAACCCAGGAAAGTACTGAAGTTGCTCCAAAAGTACATTTTTCCTGTTTAATTACCAATCCATATTCCTCTAGTTTTTGGAAAAGGAGTCGTAAGTGTTCTCTGTGCTCTTCCTCGGTATCGGAAGCGATCAAAATATCATCCAAATAGGCATAGCAGAAATCTAAATCTCGTATATGGTATGGATAAAACGTTGAAAGTTGAGGCAGCGTTTTTTAAGCCAAATGGCATCGCTGTAAATTCAAACAATCCGAACGGTGTAATTATCGCAGTTTATGAACGTCATCTGGATGTACGAGTATCTGATTGTATGCTCTAATTAAGTCGATTTTTGAGAAAATTTTTTCCTGGCGAGTAACGTATTGAAGGTCTGGATATGTGGCACAGGATATCGGTCTGGTTTTTTGTTTCGCATTCAAAGCACGATAATCACCAGTTGGTCGCCATGAGTCACCTTTTTGGGCGAGATGTAGGGGACTTGAACCAGTCACTTTTTGAGGGGCGGCATATTCCCATCTGCATCATTAAACGAAAATTCATTTTTCGAAAATTGGAGTCTCCTTGGTGATAATCGACGAGCTCGAGCTCTCGCAGGTGTGCCTTCGGTTATAATCCGGTGGAAACACCATGTTTTGCGAGGTTTATTGAATGCTGCAGTTTTTACGATTTCTGGGAAAACTCTTTTAAAATATCGGCGTATGGGGACTCTTGATTTATAACTTTGATACTCTCATATTCAGTGTTTGTATCTAGAGTACCTCTTGATGTTAGATGAGTT
Source organism: Pseudococcus viburni (assembly GCA_033439095.1). Classification (NCBI taxonomy): domain Eukaryota; kingdom Metazoa; phylum Arthropoda; class Insecta; order Hemiptera; family Pseudococcidae; genus Pseudococcus; species Pseudococcus viburni. Next base: position 23,757 of record JAVBJF010000082.1, on the reverse strand, counting down.
GTGCCATCAATTAATCTTTTATGACATAAATCTACCCAAATATTATTTTTGGCAAGAAATCTGCTCCAATAATCGGCTGTTGAACATCGGCGACGGTGAATTGCCAAGGAAAACTTCGACGGAAACCTAGTGAGACATGTAGGGATCGCTCACCATAGGTATCAATTCGACTGTTATTGGCTGCGTACAATTTGAGGTCTTTGACGTGTTTTTTATCTTCTGGTTTCGGAGGAATTACGGAAATGTCGCGCCGGTATCGATTAAAAAGACTAATCCAGTTTTTTCGATCACGGATTACAAGTCTATGTTGAGCTGGACCGATTGATTGGATTGTGTCGCTGGGCTGTTGGCGCAACGACGATAAATTTAGTTTTTTTTGAATCATTTTTGGTTTTAAAATCACAAGGCTCGTCACACTTGTAAGCCCTTTTGCCGAATTTATAGTGATAGTAACAGGTTGGAAATCTTTCTGGGTCTCTGGCACGATTTCTCGAGTTGGATCTGGATCTGGAACGATATCGTGACCTTGAGGCCTTTCCTGGAGTTCATTGACTGTCAACCTAAGTTCCTTAAGTTCTTTCAACAGTTCAGTAGTTGGGTCAGTTTGTGTTGCTCGAAAGCAGCATTAACTGAATAAGTTCGTTTCAATTCTGCTAACTCGTTTGCCACGGTTTGAATCATACCTATTAGTGTTGTATAATCTGCTTGAGTCTGTACTGCATTTACGGTAGTCCACGGTATGTTTGATCAATTTATCAGCTAAAATTGCCAAATCATCGAGTTTGACTGTCGAGGGAGATCCATCAAGAATCAATTTAAACCATTGGTGGAAGGTGTCTGAAGAAAACTGTTTTAAGGAATGTATCTGTTACCTTCTCACCAGCTTCGTTACGCATTTCTTTAAAAATATTGATGGTTTTTTTATCACCCATTTGCATTTCGTTTAATAATTTTTTCGTTTTTTTCATCGTCAGATTGTTCATATGCTCGGATTAATTCTTCTTTAATTGTGGTGTACGGTGTAATCTCTGGCTTTGCAAGAATATGTTTCCTAACCATTAACATAGCTTCAGGGTCGACTAAGTTGAGCAGAACATGATCATATTTTCGTGTCTTCTGTGGTAATTCCAGAATTTCTAAATTGTGTCTCCAATATTTTAAACCAAAGCAATGGATCTTGCTTATTGAAAGGAGGTGCTTTAACTGCCAATTTATTCAGTGATAATAAAGCATCATTTATGTTGTCAGTTGCCATTTTAACAAAGAATGATTGATCAAAAGGCATAAAATTATAAATTTCTGGTAAAAAATTCAGGTATCTCGGTAATTGACTAGAAAAATAGAGAAAAAGGTTGCTGGACACTGGCAACACTGGGTGGTGAACTGCAGTTGGTGGGTAACAGTGGTAGACAGCTGTAGAGTTGATGGGTCACAGTGTACTGGATCACAGCTGATGACAGAGCAGGTACAATACTAGGGCTCTATAATTTCATACAGGTAATGTCACGACGCCATTTTCGTGGCACGAGATCTCGGATTCGTATAAGAAACGGACAGATGTTATTAGTTTTTACTGAATATTTTTGTATAAATCGCTTTTCGTTGTACATTTTTGGGAAGATGGTTTATATGAACTTTTTTCCTTCAGCTCTTAGTGCAATTTAATATCACTAATCCACTCATAATTTCACAAATATAAAAGGTGGCGGAGATACATAGTATACTTAATAGAATATGAATATGATATTATGTTGAAAGATTGAAGCTGAGCTCAGTTATTTTCGCTAATGAATTAAAATTTCACACTTTTATGATTCAGCGGCAGATTTAACCAAATTGAAATTTTTCAAAATGGCACAGAAGGGTTTAAATTTAAGCTTTTGTGACCAAAAATTTATTCAATGTGAAATAAACCCTGATCTCTTAAACGTTCAGTGGTCATCGAATTTTTTAAATAATATTTTTGATAAATCTCGGAAAAAACGTGCAACACGATTTTTCAAATTTGAGAGAAAATAGTAAAATTATTGAAAAAAATTTCAGAGTTGAAAGAAATTTTTGGAACAATATAGGTAAGTAAAAAAATTGAAAAAATCAAAGTTGAAACGTTAGAAGCATTTTTTGAGAAAATTTAAATTTTTCAAATTTTTTCAACTTAGATTTTTTTTTCGAATTTCATATCATTCACGATTTTTTCCAACTATAAAACATTATTCATCAGAATATTTTAAACTATTTTCTCGAATTTTTTTTAAAAAAATAAGTTGTTTTCCCAATCATTTAACAATTTAAAAAAAAATTCTACTAAGAATTTTTCAAAAATTCCAACTTCATGTTTTTTCTAATTCATTCCAACTCAATGAATATTGCAATTGAAAAAAAAAAATATCTTAATAAAAATACGAAATTCAGAAAATTGAAAAAATCGAAGTTGAAAAAAATTTTACTGTTGAAATTGAAGAAACTGCAAAACGTGGTTCGAAAAATTTGGAAAATTTTTTAGAATCTGGTGTAGTTGAAAGTTAAGTCAACGATAATTTTTAAAGTGAAATTTTTATACTCTGTTTTAAATTTATTCAGTCTTTAAATTTTTAAAAATATTTCCATTTTAAAATTTCAAAATTGTAGCTATCCAAGTTTGAATTTTCTGAACGGAATTTTTTTTTTCAAATTTAAATTTCATCATCTCAAAATTTTTTTAACTTTGCTTTTATTCAATTTTTTTAGTTCAATATTTTTGTTGAGGCATTTTTAAAAATTTGTCTTAACGATTCTTCGAGTTTTAGGACTTGGGAGAAAAATGAAAAAACTTGAAGCTGCAATTTTTTGAACAATTTTGTCTGAAGAAACTTTCAAGTAATTGTTAATTGAAAAAATTTTTAAATTTGCAGAAAATTGAGAAAAAAATTTTAAAAAGCAATTTTGAGAAAATATTTGAAATTATAGTTTGGTGTCCCCGACAGTAAAATTTTTCCAACTTTGATTTTTTTTTCATTTTTCAAAATATATTTTCGTAATTTTTATTAAGATATTTTTTTTCAATTACATATTATTCATTGAGTTGGAATAAATTTAGAAAAACATGAAGTTGAAATTTTTTGAAAAATTCTAAGCAGAAATTTTTTTAAATTGTTGAGTAATTGGAAAAAAAATTTTTATTTTTAGAAAATTCGAGAAAATATTTTTAAATTATAGTATAAGTTTTTGAGTAGGGAAAAAATCGTAAAGATATAAAATTAAAAAAAAAATGAAGTTTTCCAACTGTGAGTAACAAGTTTTAAATTTTTAAATTTTCTCAAAAATGCTTTCAACGTTTCAACTTTGATTTTTCTTTTTTTTTTTTACTTATATTTTTCCAAAATTTCTTTCAACTCGGAAATTTTTTTCAATAATTTTAAAATTTTTCCTCAATTTTGAAAAAATTTCCATCGAACGTTTTTTCCGAGATTTATCAAAATATTATTTAAAAATTTGATGACCACTGAAGTGGTTTAAGCGATTCAAGTTTATTTCACATTGAATAAATGGCCACAAAAGCTAAAATTTAAACCTTCTGTGTCTTTTCAAAAAACTTCAATTTGCTAATCCGCCACTGAATTCATAAAAGTGTGAAATTTTTAATTCAAAAGCGAAAATAATTGAGCTCACTTCAAGCTTCAAGCTTTCAACGTAATACCATATTCATATATCTGGCCACCTCTTATATTTTGAATTATTATTTGAATTATACTGAATTAATGATATTAAATTGCACTAAGGACTCAAGGAAAAAGGTTCATATGAACCATCTTCCCAGAAATGTACAATGAAAAGCGATTTATGCAAAATCATCAGTCAAACTAATAAGATCCTGCTGTCTCTTGTATGAATTTCACAATCTCGTGCACGAAAATGGCGTCGTGACTTTACCCGTATCTATAGCGCCTTAACAATACTAGCCACTGGAGAAGTTGTTCAGGTTCGCGGAAGAGACGCGGCGAGGTACACTTTTGGCTGGTACACTTTTGGCTGGTACACTTTTTGGCTGGTACACTTTCGGGATCTCGGTAGGCAATGAGGAGCGGTACACTCGCGAAAACACTCACGGTACTATTAGGCACGGTACATTTCAAAGTCCGCGGTCACCAATGTAGGTATTTTGGGGGAAACTTTAAGAAGGTACCTACTAAGCCGGTGGATGCGGCTATCTTACCTATACCTCTCTGAGCAAGGCAACGCCACCGAGCTACAAAGAGAGGGAGACTTTAGCCAACAAACAACACATATGATTCAAAATCAAGTCGTTTATTACACAGGCTGGCTTCAACATACAGAATATGGCAAAAAGCTTATATGCAAATCGCCACACAGTTTACCTAAGAGAAGCTACTCTGGTGCTGTGTGGCGAGGCACTACAGGGTAAAAATGCTTCATGATCATCTTTCCCCCTCCTATGTGTCCACCCCTCCCCCCTCAGTCATATTACTAGTGCTAAATAAAAACAAGTGGGTAAGGTGGGGTGAGTACATAGGGAGGGAAAGGGGGGTCAAGTTGTATTAATACCATCAATTTACGTAATACTACTATTTTCATGCCCAAAACATACAGTTTAGTACAATTTTATACATATTATCGCGTTTTCAAATAATATATTTTCCAAAAACCCCTTCCTTCAGGACGCTCCATCTCCTCTGATATTGGTTGTACGAAAAAAAATTTCATACAAAAGATGTTTGAAATTGAGCGTAGAACAAAAAAGTACTGAGCTACTTTTGCCGTAAAATCAAATCCTGAGAAGTTATTCGGGAAAACCCAGTTTTGAGGGGAGTGGAGCCTCCATAAAAAAATTTAGCAAGGGGTCTAGGGGGTGCGGACTTTTTAGGGGTTAGTCAGGGGACCACCCTCGACAGTTTTTGGCGATAAAATCTTGGCTAGCTAAAAATGTTATTATTTCTTAAAAATAGCGCTAATTTGCCTACACTATACCGACAATGTACGATAGCAGCCGATTCTCATCAAAGTTTCATACACCTGAAAATCACTCGAGCATTTTTTTTAAAAAAAATTTACCTGCAAAAAGTACCTTCTGTTTTACTCTCTAAATTTTTCTTTTTCATACATCACGTATAGTAATGATTGCAAAATTACTGAAAAATTGACCAAATTTCACTCCTTAAAATTTTTGGATGAGGTCGAATTACAAATTTATTGGTATTTTTTGGTTTTCCCTCGGAAAATTTTACCCCATTTTGATAGGTACACGACAATTTCTCAAAATCGGTCAAAAATTGACCAAATTTCACCCCTTAAAATTTTTGGAAGAGGTCGAATTACAAATTTATTGGTATTTTTGGTTTTCTCGGAAAATTTTACCCCATTTTGGTAGGTAACACGACAATTTTTCAAAATCGGTCAAAAATTGACCAAATTTCACCCCTTAAAATTTTTGGAAGGGGTCAAAATCAAAATTCATTGTCATTTTCGGATTTTTCGCGAAATTTTACCCCATTTTGATAGGTAACACGACAATTTTTCAAAATCGGTCAAAAATTGACCAAATTTCACCCCTTAAAATTTCTGGAAGGGGTCAAAATCAAAATTCATCGGCATTTTCAGATTTTTCGCGAAATTTTACCCCATTTTAATATGTTACACGCGTGCACAGCCATTTTGTAAAAATTTTGTAGCTGTTTATTTTTTTGAGAAATCGCCGAGGGGCGCATCTTTAAAATTCGCCTGCGGCTCATTGTGCCGGCCGTTTTCCAAAAATTTAGGCTCAATCGGTTCAGAATGAGTTCATGTCCCCATGAAGGTGGTTTTTTCTTGTTCCGCGAGCTTTATGACGTCTACACAATCATTTTACTTTCAAAAATGGCCAAATTTCACCAAAAATCGCACTTTGGGGGCCCTAGGGGACCATTGTGACCATGCCCAAGGAAATGAAACACATATTCGGACTCGGGGGAGCATGTGCTACAAAATGGCAAAAAAAATTTTTGTTCCCGGCCAACTTGAAAAAATGGGGTTTTTTAGGCTCCAGCCCCCTATAGTGACCCGGCAAAAATCGAAAATGCTCATTTTCGTAAATACCCCATCCATACCAACAAAAAACCAACTGATTTTTTTGTTCCCCAAAAAAGCATAGCATATTCACTTTCCTGAGCACTTTTCTGCGTCTGGACTGTAGACTACATGGAGAAAATCCCATAAAAATGGTCCATATGAACTTCAGCACCTTTAATTGCAGATTACACATATTGGTGGCCTATTTGATCGATTAAAGCGCAATTTTCCGAAATTCGTAACTTCGAATTCAAATTCATATTTTTAACCAAAAATTTTTCTAGAATAATTTTGAAAATACGCCGACAGCGTACTCTCTCATTGTGAATCAGTGAAAAGTCACTGATAAACAGTCAGAATTGCAACACAGGAAAAAATCAGCAAAATTACCTGATTTTCAGCGAATTTTCACTGATTTTTCATTTCTGCTAATTTCATAAATTTCACTGACTTTTCAGTGAATTTTCACTAATTTTTCAAAGATTTTCATTGATTTTTCTGCTAATTTCATAATTTTCACTGATTTGTTTTCAATGAAAATTTTTTCATTAATTTTCTCCTGTGCTGCAATTCTGACTGTTTCTCAGTGATTTTCGATCATTTTCACTGATTTATAAATGAGAGAGTACGCATCGAGATGAAAAGTTGATAGTCGGTAGGTACCCTATTTTCGATTCAATAGGTCACCAATATGGGTAATCCGCGATCATAGATGCTGAAGTTCAAATGGATCATTTTTATAAGCTCTTCTGTACTCTCTCATTCCGAATCAGTGAAAAATCTCTAATAAACAGAATTGCAGCACAGGAAAAAGCAGTGAAATTCACTGATTTTCAGCGATTTTTCACAGATTATTCAAAGAATTCCACAGAATTTTCAGTAAATTTCGTAAATATTACTGAGCTTTTAGTGAATTTTCACTGATTTCTAGTGATTTTCTTTCACTGATTTGCTTTCAGTGAAGAAAATTTTACTGATTTATTACCTACTGAGCTGCAATTTTGACTGTTTTTCAGTGAGTTTTGATAAATTCCATTGATTCAGAAATGAGAGAGTAGGGCTAGAAATTTCCAAAATTTTCTGGAGGCTCCGAAACGTTTCAAAAGCACTTCCAGTCGATTTAGAAGGTCGAGAATAGGATGTGGTGTACTAAACTTGAGTTTTTTTCATTGATTGGATCAAATTTTCATAATTTGTAGTGCGACGAGGTAATCTTGAAATTTAAAATTTTTTTTCGAAATTTGAGAAAAGAACTTTACCACCTGAAATTTTCTACATGAGGTTCTACGAAAAGAGCCCATGAGAGTGCGCGAATGAATCTAAATTTACAATTTTTAAAAACTATATGAGACGCAGCCAGGGATACCCGACCATATGTCGGAAAAGTAAATTTCGAGAAAAACGCAAATTAAGAAAAAATGACCAAAAATATGGAAATTTTTTTTTTTCATCAATTTGTATACTATGAACCCTCTACTTTCATATGAGAGTAGGTTCAGGTCCCAAAAGTGTCATCTTCTTGGTTAAAAAACGAATTTTGCTGAAGGCCTCTGAGAAATTGAAACCATACCATATGTCGGAATTTTATAAAAATATGTTAAAATTTACAACTTTCATTATTATTGAAACGTAGTAGTGTTCAACAAATATCCGGATATCCAAATACCAAATACTATTTGGATTATCCGGATATCACACGGAAATTGCCGAACAGCTCCGAAAACATCCCGAAAACATCCCGAAAAACGGTTGAACTTTTCCAAGAGTTCCCGAATTCTTTCACGAACCCTCACAAAATTTATAGGTCGATTATCGAAATCGAAAAATCGATTATCGAAATCGAAAAATCGAAATTGAAGAATCGATTATCGAAATCGAAAAATCGAAATTGAAAAATCGATTATCGAAATCGAAAATTTAATTTTTTCCCGTTGAAACTCTTCATTTCGATAATCCGGATATTTGTTGAACACTAATTTTCAAAGCATGATTTTCACCGTTTGGTTTGTAAAGTTGTTTGACTTGCACTATGATTTAATTTCTCAATGCACGTAATTTCAGGTTTGTTTTAATGAACTACAGTGGTGTACGATTATTAAAAAAACAAATTTTGTACCAAAAATGTCATTATTTCTTGAAAAAAGATGATTCCCGACATATGGTATGGTTTCGATTTTCGATGCCGGCAACTTCTGGAAGGGGTCAATGACCTAAAGTGATGTAAGAGGACGTAAATAAACCATTTCCGATGAGAAAAGTCGTTTACAGAACATAATTTTTTTTTATTCATTGAAAACAGTTCCAAATTTTGTTTTGCGTTTTTCTCAAAACTTTGATTTTTGAAAATCATTTTTTGACAAACTTTGAAAAATCATAGAAAATTCATTTCTCAACCTTTTTTAATGCGGTTTGAGCTATTCGAAAGGTACAAGTCTGTACTACTTAAAGAGCCAAAAAAACGAAAAAAAAATTTTCCGACATATGGTCGGGTATCCCTGGCTGCGTCTCATATAACGAAGTATCAAGTTCCATGTTGTTTGACCTCATGATTCATTTTCCGAATGAACCCAAATAGAGCCTCGTTGGTGGAGGGAAATGGGCCAAATATGAACATTTTTCTTGAGAAGGAATCAAATTGCATATTTTTCGACCCCTAGAATCTACTTCTGAGGTACTTTTGACCCTTAACTTGATATCGTGGTCTTTAAGCCCCTTGGATAGAGTGGAGAACAAAATAGTTTTGCTTTTCCATCCCAGATGCCCCAGAAGTCTCGGTTTCAGGTCAAAAGTCAAAATAACCACAAATTGCAGTTGCAATACCTACGTAAAATATCACCGATGATGGCCCGACAAGGCGACAAAAAAAATTTGTCAAGCTGAAATATACGAGCAAGATGTACGCTCATGCCATACTCAAGCTGCAAAAAGTATTTCACCGAACTGTATCTGTTTTATGCGATAATATTTCTTTTGTTCGTCTACCTACCTAATTGAATCGTTACGAAATGTTTAAACGGGCGTTTCATCATTTTTTTAACGACTCGGTATCTGTTGACTGTTGGTATTTTGCGGTTTTGATTTTTCAAGTGTAACAGAATCGTGTCGATGTCGTGTCGTCAGGTGTATGAAACAAAAATGTCAATAACCACTGAGAGAGATAAACCACGGTACGCGCCACCGCCTCGCCTGTCCCGGTTCACCATATTAATAATACCGAAAGGGTAATCTGCTCGATAATTCACCGATTCTATAAGATCGCGCAATTACAATTCATTTAGTGCGGTCTTATTGTTAGACTTGAACGTGAAGTGTCAAGATTCTGCATTTTGCTGGAACGATTCGATTTCCAGGTTCTACGAAGATTTAACTAAAGTTCAGAGAAGAATGCGTTTTCTTGAAAATTTCAGGAATAATTCTAGTTTGATTATTTTTACCTTGCTAAAGTTGGATTATTGAAGGAGCAAAGAATCAAAAAATTTCAACTGAAATATAATTTTTTCTGATTTTTTAAACTCAGAGTGTAATTTCTCGTAAATTCAACGCAAAAATCGTCCAAAAAAGATCATCATTTACGAAAAAAAAAAAATTTTCGGAAAATTACAGTTGCCATTGTTGGATTGGAGAGAGCAAACCGCCCACTTTGCTCATCCCCAGTTCGGTTCGACTCTGGACTTGAATGAGAAATGAATCCAATGTTTAGAGTTATTGAAAGCTGAGTGACATGGTGAAGTTGGTAAGTGACAGAAATGAAATTTTCTAGATTTCGAACATAAAAATGTAAAGAATTGTAATAAGGGTGGGGAAAATTTAACTAGAAACAAGTTTGAAAATAATTTTAAATTAGTTTGAATTTCAAAAATTTGAAAGCAATTTGTACTTCAACCTTGAAAATCAAGGAAACGTTTTTGATTTATGAGAAAATTTCAGTAGATATCTGTCCAAGAGGGAAAAAGTGAGACATTTTTTGTTTCGTGATTTCCGTACTTATAGCTTCAAATAGAGCTTCAAAATTTTTAATTTTGCTCAACCAAAAAATTTGAGCAGTAGGGAATTTTTAAACATTTTTTCATTGGAAAATTACAATTTTCATTTCTTTTTCTATAATTTCGAAGATCGAATTGAATACGAACACCAAGGAAGGACTCTCATTATTGTACTCAAACACCACTTGGAAACTGGTACAATTTCGGATGAAATTTTCATGTGAATTTGAACATGTTGTGTATGAGCTTGTTTCCATACAAAAACTAAATTCCGTCCATAAAATGGACATTTTTCCGAGCACAAGACGCTATTTACTTTTTTCTTGTTCGAAGCAGAGGTATTTCATTGCAAAAAGCGTCATCTACCCTTCGATTCTTTAGGTTCAAGTTTAGGTTAAAGCGATGAATTAGTGGATTACGATTCAATACTTTTTTGGAAAATAGAAACTCTTGGCTTTTCAAAAATATGAAACTTTTTACATTTGAACTTGGTACTGTACCTCTCATTCCGAATCAGTGAAAAGTCACTGATAAACAGTCAGAATTGCAGCACAGGAAAAATCATTGGAATTCACTGATTTTCAGTGATTTTTCGCTGATAATTCAAAGAATTTCACAGGTTTTTCAGTAAATTTCATAAATATCACCGAGTTTTAAGTGAATTTTCACTGATTTCCAGTGATTTTCTTTCACTGATTTGTTTTTAGAGAGAGTACCGAAATACGACGTCGGAAAACATAATTAAAAAATCTTATCCTCACACTTTTGAACGGTTGTCGGGGCCTAAATAAATTGGAGGAGGGAGGTGGAGGTACCCTGCAAAAATGACAAAATCACATTTTTAGTAAGAAAAAAATAAAGAATAATTTAAAGCTAAAAGAATTTTCGAAAATGATTGCTTTTTTTGAAAGATTTTTTGAATTGAATAATAAGAAAAACTGTATAAGTCCATTTCATCAAAAGGGTCTGGCCCGATAAGAGGCGAAATGGACCCAAGCTCCGATTTTCATTCTAACCCCCTTAGATCCTTTCAGAGTAGAAATAAACCAAATTTAAAACAAAAAATTCCATATTTGTGTTCAACAGGTCAAAATACCCCACTAAAAACTCTTTCGCGATCGTTTTACTTGAAATTTCAAAATTCACTTTTTCTTGTCGTGATCGAAAAAACAGTGAAAAAGGGGAATTTTGAGTTTTTTAGTAAAACGATCGCGAAAAGGGCGTATATTGGAGTATTTTGACCCGCTGAATACGAATCCGACGTTAGTATCTTCAATTGGTCATTTTTTTCTGTATAAAACACTCCTTTAAAAAATCTGCTGAAAAAATATTTCGATACTGTTTTTTGCAATTTTTGGCCCCCAATTCAAAAAAAGCGATCAAAATCAAATCTCACATTTAAAAACTTTAAATGGCCAAAAAAACGTAAAGGAGTGTACCAAAATTGATGAAAAAATTATCGTAAATACACCTTTACGAAATGTAACTTTGTGCCAGGGAACAGAAATTTGGGCTGGAGTAGTTTAGGTATTTTCGTAGGTAGATAATAGGTACATACCTAGACCTACAGATTTGAGCGAAGAAAAATTAAAAAATGACGAAATTTTCTGATTTTTTTTTCAGTCAAAGTTCTGTTTTTTTCTGATTAATGGGGCATTGACTGAGAAATTAGTAATTTCTGATCGAAAAATCAGTGAAAATCAATAATTTTCAATGAGAATTATTTCACTAATTAAAAAATACTTACTTAATTCCTGCAAATTCAACTGATTCAAATTTAGAGAATGGTAAGTATGTTTATTCAAGACAATAGCTACTAAAATACTGCCCGAGCAAAGTGAGGGCAAAAATTTAAAAAGAATCATAATTTTTTTGACATTTTTAAGAATAAAAAAGTCTCCTTGTTGAGCTTAAGGGGGGAGGCTCGAGTTCCCTGAGCCTCCTCCTTGGGTGCGCTTATGCTTCCGTTGAAATTAAAAATTCTAGAAAATAATACGAAAAATATCCTATACCTATTCCGAAAAATAGGGGTTGGGGTTCAAGAATTTTTCCAGAATTTGTTTGATTCAAGCAGGGTTGGGCAGGATTTAAATCCTTCTGGATTTAAAATTCAAAAAATCTCAAAATCCGGATTTTGGATTTTGGATTTAAATCCACTCTCATAACTGATTTTGGATTTCGGATTTAAAATCCATTTTTGCAACGGATTTCGGATTTTGGATTTGAAATCATATTTTTTCCAAAATCTTTTACTTTAAAATCCAAAATTTTTCATGTTTCGTGATCCGGTGATTAGTGTTCAGGCTTTAGGTTCAGGCATCACAACATTTCATTTCGTAGTTATGTTCAATTTTGTAATCAATTTTATACTTAATAAAAACGTTTCGAAGTTCAGAATAATTTTAAAAAAATTTCATCATCTTTACTTAGATTTCGGATTTTAAATTCACTTTCTGAAAGGATTTTGGATTTGAAATCCATTTTTGCTGAGGATCTCGGATTTTGGATTTGAAACCCTTTTGTCCCGGATTTTGCCCAACCCTGGATTCAAGGAACTCCATTCAAGGGAGTTGAAATGAAAATCGGTGCTGGGGCCGATTTCACCTCTTATTCGGCCAGACCCTTTCCGTTGTTTTACCGCACGGGAGGGAGGGCGGTTTATCCTCCAATAATGAGGAAATCACAATATAATTAATCGAAATTACTGAAATTAGCCACGAGTTAGAAAATGAACGAAAATTTGTGATTTTTTTGAAAAATTTTTCAGCTGAGAAAAATGGTAGGAATCGTACTCTGAGTTAGTAAAATCATAAATAAATTCTATTTCAGTCAAAAAGGGTATGGTCGGATAAGGGGCGAATTTGGCCCCCGGCGTTTTTGGGCTCCTAAACACCTCAAGTCGTGTATATTGACTAGAAATAATTTTTCACGAAATTTTGGACCCCTACCCCCTCTCTTTCGGAGCTATGGCCATTTTATTGCATTATTTTCAAGAATTTTTAATTTCAACGGAAGTGAAGGAAATTTTCTGTTCTTTGGCACAAAGTTACATCTGGTAGAGGTGTATTTATGATAATTTTTTCAACAATTTTGGTGCACTCCTTCACGTTTTTTCGGTCATTTGAAGTTTTCAATCGTAAAAAATACCATATAAGCGAAGGGCGACCACCCTGGAAAAATTCCTAAAAAATACGTTTTTTTATGTAGAATTTTACTATGTATTTGATTTGGGCGATTTCTTTGAACTAAGGGCCGAAAATCGCGAAAACCCGTACAGAAACGTTGTAATTTTAGCAGATTTTTCAAATTTTGAGCGCTTTATACAGAAAGAAATGATCAAATAAGGAAACCAATTTCAAATTCGTGTTCAGCAGGTCAAAATACCCCAGTAAACACCCTTTTCGTAATAGTTTTGATTAAAATTTCAAAATTCACCTTTCTCACTGATTTTTAATGAAAAAAAAAGTGAATTTCGAGACTTCGAGTAAAACGATCGCGAAAAACGTATTTTTCGGGGTATTTTGACCTGCTGAACACGGATATGGATTTGGTTTTTTCATTTCGTCTTTTTCTCATGTGTACTACCTCTTTCTTCATCCCCAAGCCCCCATTCACACCCTTTTCTTCTAATTTATGTATATTTCAACGTCTTCGCCGAAATCCATCTGCTAAGACGTATTACTTAGAGTTGAGAGTATTTCAGATAGGGTTTCATTTTTGCCACTTTTTTAATACGTTGATTTTATGGTAGTCCTGGAGTTGAAATCCTCCCATTTAAATTTCGAACTTCCTAATTCTATTAATAGTGATGTTATTGGTCTTAAATACGGTTTTATTTTCGAAAAAAAGGCGTTCTTGTGTTTTTGATCAACAATGCCCCCCCCCCATGCCCCCCTTAGAAAATCAATAATGAATTAATTTTGTACAGCGCAACAACGTGATGCCAAAATGATAATTAGGAATATTTGAAAAAAATCAAGCATCTTTGATGCCCCGCTCCTGCTTTCGTGAAACATTTTTCAATCTCGAATTGTAATGTTGATTCTTGTGGAAAAATTTCAAAAAATTATTGTTCGAGATCTGGGCGCGCAATATTGCAACTCATTGGCACGATTTAATGTCAAATACATGAAGGATACGTGGAAAATAAATTCACCATCACTCCTCTTGTACGGTTTCTGTAGCTGAAATTGGACTCAAAAAATTTGAAATGGAAAGATTTTGGTTTTCGACTAATTTTAGGTCATAGAACACGAATATGACAGTAATTATTGTGTATAATAATTTTCTTGCTCGAAAGACCCGATTCAAACTTGAAAATGAGGACGTTTTAGGGAAAAATGACGAAATGAAAAAAACAAATCCATATTCGTGCTCAGCAGGTCAAATACCCCGAAAAATACGTTTTTCGCGATCGTTTTAGTCGAAGTCTCGAAATTCACTTTTTTTTTTCATTAAAAATCAGTGATAAAAGGTGAATTTTGAAATTTTAATCAAAACTCTTACGAAAAGGGTGTTTACCGGGGTATTTTGACCTGCTGAACACGAATTTGAAATTGGTTTCCTTATTTGATCATTTCTTTCTGTATAAAGCGCTCAAAATTTGAAAAATCTGCTAAAATTACAACATTTCTGTACGGGTTTTCGCGATTTTCGGCCCTTAGTTCAAAGAAATCGCCCAAATCAAATACATAGTAAAATTCTACATAAAAAAACGTATTTTTTAGGAATTTTTCCAGGGTGGTCGCTCTTCGCTTATATGGTATTTTTTACGATTGAAAACTTCAAATGACCGAAAAAACGTGAAGGAGTGCACCAAAATTGTTGAAAAAATTATCATGAATACACCTCTACCAGATGTAACTTTGTGCCAAAGAACAGAAAATTTCCTTCACTTCCGTTGAAATTAAAAATTCTTGAAAATAATGCAATAAAATGGCCATAGCTCCGAAAGAGAGGGGGGTAGGGGTCCAAAATTTTGTGAAAAATTATTTCTAGTCAATATACACGACTTGAGGTGTTTAGGAGCCCAAAAGCGCCGGGGGCCAAATTCACCCCTTATCCGTCCATACCCTTTCCAATTTTTGCCTCCCAGCAATTCATCTCTTCCGGTTCGTCGTTTGTCCCTGCCGGTACCTTATTTGTTTTCGCTTCGAATTATTTTCACTGTCGTTTTAAAAACTCATACTTTAATGTCTGCTTATTCTTCTTCCTCATTCGAATGGTTTGGAATTATTTATTTAATGTATTTATCAATTGAAAAATGAAATTTTTCGAAACACGATCATATACGAACTCATTTACCTAAATGTATACGATAATTGCTCCGACAATTAATCAATCTTTGTGGTTTTTACATTACAGATGGGAATGAGAAAAAGAAAAAGGAAAGAAATCACATTACGGAAATACAATCCACGCTTGTAAACTTGAACATGGTCTGATCGTCGGTAAGTACTCGTACCTTCCAGCTGTACCTACCAAACATAATTACTAGTCGTACTTTCCGATTAATCGAACGTATATCGCACCGTTAATTAAATCCGATTAAAATACCCATTTTAAATTATATTAATCTCGCGCTAATCCTCGATACCGTGATCTTATCGCACGATCGGGTATCGTCGAAAAAGTGACGTGCGATGAGCTCTGATACCAGGGCTGTGGCGAGGCATCGCACATGGAGCAAATTCTGGAACATGATCATTAAACGGCGCGTTGAAAGAGTTAAAAACGCGTTAACTATTTACGATATCGTAAACCTGTATCGCGGCGATGGTTCGAAAAAGGCCAAGTCTCTCAGTAATGGACCAGCCGCTTGGCAAATATTTGATAATTTCTTCATCTTGTTTTTTTTTAATGATCATGTAACCTTAACCTAGGTACCTATAGACCTATGGACCCATCGTACGTGTACGATTGGAAAAAATAACGAAAATTCATTCGCCACTAATTTACTCGTCGGAGTCCCACGAGCTGAGCGGAGGAGTAAATCGAAAAACGAGCTGGTACTTACTTTTTATCAAGTTTATATACAAAACGCCTTGTTCAATTGTGACCTTTTGCTGGGCGGCGAGAAGAAGAGTAGATTATACGTTATTGATTGCGGAAACACTCTAATTTTATTGGATATATCAAATGGTAACGCACGATTTTTGTTGAGACCGGCTCGCGACGAGACGAAGACAAAATCGTGCATATTTTTTCCTCCAGTCGACTGTGTGAGTAATTTTTTCCAATGTTGAGAGACTCGGAAGGGTTTTTTGAATAATGCGTAAAATGTGTTTATGGCGTATTTATTTGTATACCTTTTTTTTTCGCCTTCGTTTGTCTCTTATCCGCGACGACAGACTGGTAGGCATCGTGCGACGGTACACGCCTGAGTATAAATAACGGTATGCTACAGATTGGAAATGTGTCATTAACACGTTTAGTGTATCGGTGAAATTGGAACATGTTTATCGAAATTGGTCAGTTTAACGAAGATTTAACGCTGTGAGATTGAACAATGCCTAGGTAAACGTTGATTCGACAAGATCACTGAGAACAAGGTATTGGTCGAGAAGGATGATAAAAGCATAAATGTATGAGAAGATCGGTTACTCTAATGTGAGATGTGTTTAGATTTACTCAGTTTGGGTATAATATTGGATTTATTTTGCGAAGAATTGCCAATGAATGAGTATGATGGTTGCACTTTTTTTTTCTCTGTAGTTTGTAAATGTTGTATGTATTACGTGCGGTGTTCTAGCGTCGGCTATGTTCGAGCTGAGTGGATATACGGTGATGTTGACTCTTTTTTCTCGGGTTTATTTCGGGTATAAGATGAGCCATTGAAGTAATCAACGGTAGAGTTTAATTGTGCGATGTGTGCGGAGGTGGCATGAAGTGAGGATGGTGGATAAGTCGGTCGTGTGCAAAAGTCAATTGGAAGAAGTCGTGTACGAGTGAGAAAAAATTGACTGAAAGGAATATAAGCAGTTGGACACCGAAGTTGAAAAAGACTGAAAATTGAATAAAAAAGCTTTAAATTTGGAAGAAGTGGGGTTAGGTTTCATTTTTGTACTTGGTATGGCTGTCGATGTCGTGTTCAAATTATACATTAGATGTTCAAAAATTCATAGGCGTGACTGCCGGGTGTGCCTTGGCACACCCTTTTTCTCCCAAATTTTTCAATTTTTTTCTCTCCAGGGACAATTTTTTGGTAAAATTTGCTAATGTGTCCTGATGGAAATACTTATCCATTTTTGAAGAAAATTTTCAATTCTGAAAACTAATTTGAGAAAAAATTCAGAAAAATACATTAAAAATAGAAAAATTTGAGAAAATTTTAGGTTGAAAAAAATTTGGGTGTTGAAAATACTTGAGAAAAAAATTTAGAGTTGAAAGAAATTTTTGAGAAAAAGTGGGATTCAACTCGTACATGCCCCGAAAAAAATGGGAATCTATTCGCCCATTCTTTCACATGGGTATTTCGTCGGGAATAAACTCACACCTACAGCCCAATTTCTTGAGAAATTATTCTTTTTTTTTTTGGAAAACCTCGCAATTTTTATAATATTGTGGATATTTCATAAAATTTTCTGTTTTGTAAAGAATCTTTCTTTTTTAGAAAATTGTCCAAGTTTTGGGAGATTCCTCTATTTTTAGAAAATCGTAAAAAATTCGCTCTACTTCTGGAAAATTATGCGAAGTTTTGAATAATTTCCCAGTTTTTGCAAAGTCATCGCAAGTTATGGAAAAATCATTCAAACTCGAGTAGATAAACAATTTGAATAACGCTGAATGCGCTAATTTACATTCTTTTCATGGGATATTTTTTGCAAGCCATTCTCAAAAAAAAAAACTAGACCATTTGTTGAAAAATGAAAAAATCTGTTCCAGAAAGAAAACGCGTTATTTTTAGAAAAAAACAAAAACCCCTCAAGTACATACAATTTTTAGAAATTAAAATTCAACAAGTTTTCAGAAAAACCCTAACTTGAAAAAAATAAGATTAGTGTCCAGCTGCCTACATTTTGTTTATACCACATTTTTCAGTAATACCTACTTAAGAAAATCTGTTTTTTGTGTTTTAAGTACAGAAATTTTCTGTTAAAATCCCAAAAATTGTTTTTGCAAAATTCTTCCCGGAAGTTGCCTTATTATGGATAATTTTGGGCAAAAATCGACCATTTTTCATCGCTGCCCCTTGTTTTGGAGATTTGCAATGAATGAGTGCACCAAATGCATAATATTTAATTTTTCTAAATCTGAGAAAACTGTGAAAAAAATCACCGCCAATAATTTTTTAGATAAAAGTAAATATCCATTTTAAGATCATTTCAAAAAAAAATTTCAAAAACAGGTAGTTTTTTTTACAGAACATCTAAAAAAACAATAAATTGATTTTTTTTGTTGTGGTGGGCGGTACTTCCTGGTAAAAATATTTACATTTATGGTATTTTTTAGCAAAATTTTTGATTTTTTTTTCAATCGTTCGAAATTTTTAATGTAAGTTATACGATTTCTGGGGTAATAAGTAAGTACGGTAAATGTTGAATCAGTAGGTAAATAGAAGGAAGAACATAGAATTTTTCCGTTACCACTTCTTTCGAGGTACGGACACAATTTCCTGACTATTCCTTCAGACTAGGGGGGGGGGGGTGCCCGGACTCAGGTTTTTAGGGAGCCCACGGGAGCCTCTCTTCATTGGGAGAGCCCTCAAACAAAAAAAATGGCCTAACAACGTCGTATCAACGTTCGAAAGATCTTTTTTTTGTTCATATACATTTTTTCCGCAAGCACAGATTTTCTCTGCATGGCCCTGATCCCATTTAACTGCAAATTTTTCGAAAAATTCTTACTCATTTCCAGTTAGTTTCCTGTTTTTTTGGCTGCTTTTCTGCAAGATTCCGGAAATAATCAGCATATTGCTTACAAAATTGTGATGTTTTCTAAGACAAATTTTCTATGAAATTATTTTTTATTTTCAGCAAATTTCCCTTTTTTCTTTAGACGTCTGCATTTGTGCGAATTTCTTTCATATTCGTAATAAAATTCTGTATGGTACCAGAAGTCTACAAAATATTCGCTTATTTTCCCCAATTCCTGTAAATTTCTTATGAATCTCAAACTTCTGAAAAATTTTTTGTAAATAAACTGCAAACCTATAACATGATAATTTCTTGTTCTATTCTTTAAAATTTTTAATGTGAATACTCTTCCATTTTATTGCAAATTTGTTCTTTTTCAGAAATTCATTTGTTGATTTCCGATATATTTTCAATAGGTAGTTTACCAAGTTTTTGTCAGTTGAGTGAGTTCCTGCCACTTTTCTGCATGTTTATTTCAAATGTTTGGTAAACTTCCTGTAAATTGATGACGAAATTTTTTCTATTGTTTTTGGTTAATTAGTTTCGTTGTTTTCAATTTCATATGTGTTTGGGAAACTGAAATAATTTTTTACGTTTTATTCATAATTTTTCTCGAAGTGCTTATAAGGTTACAATACACATATACCAAAGCCAGTACAAACATATTTGATTTTTTGACTAGCTCCTAAATCATTTGACTCACTTTGGATTTCGGCGATCCATGTTCAAATGTTCAAATTTTTTCTATTTCTTTAATTCTATTTCTTTTCAATGCTTTATCCAACTTTAAAATTTTTCATTGGAAAATTCGTTTAGTTTAAATTTTCTGAGAAATCAAACTTTGATTTTTTCAACTTTTTTCGTTTTCATATTTTTATTACCTTCTTTTCAAAATTTCTTCTAATAAGTTATTGAGCTGGAAGAAATTCTAAGAAACATGAAGCTGAAAACTTCTTTAAAAATTCAAAGTTGGAAAAAATTTTAGTGAATTTTCGATTGGAAAAATTTCATATATGCCTAATGTAGTTGAAAACCATTTTTTAAATTATTCAAAACAATTTTATGGTTGAAAGAAATGTTTAAAAATATAAAGTTGAAAAATATTGAAGAAATTGAATTACTTAGGTACCTAAGTAAAAAAAATTTTAATACTAAAATTGTTCTCAATTTTGAAATTTTTTCCTACTGTAATTTTTTTCAATATTTAAATACAGTAGACTCCCGATTATCCGACTCTCGATTATCCGACATCTCGATTATCCGATCAAAAAATATTGTCCGACAACTCCCGATTATCCAACCTCCAAATGTCGGATAATGCTTTATTATCCGACTTATTTTAAATTTAGCTCTTAACCAAAGAAATTTGTATGTAAAAACGTTCACACCATCTGGTATGGTACTGGAAAGCAGTGGGAGATGAGAATTCGCGAGTTTTGGAAAGGCAGAAAGGTGTCACTTCGCGAAAACTGATGATTTTTTTGCAAATGGTCGGACTTTGCAAAGGCTCTGAAAAAAACTGATGCGCCGCGACAAAAATCTACAACCAACTTTTTTTCAAAAAATTAATGATTTTGTCTTAGAAAAAGTAATTTCTTTCAAGTATTTCTTTTTTTAAATTTTAACCTAAAAATATCGAGGTGATTTTTTTTTAAATTTTAGTTCTATTGTTTTAATTTTGGTTTTGAGGTTTTTTAAAAATAAATGCATGCCACATTATTTCCCTGCATTTCAAGAACTCATTTAAGTATTACGTTTTTTCTGAAAAAAACTGAACTTTTCGATTATCCGACTTTTTTGAGTATCCGACACTTTCCCGCCCCAATTATGTCGGATAATCGGGAGTCTACTGTATTCACATTTTTCCAATTTCGATTTTTCAATTTTTTTCAGCTTACTATTTTTTCCATCTCGAAAGTTTTTTCCAATAATATCAAAAATTTTCCTCAAATTTTTTTTCAACTTTGAATTTTTAAAAAAATGTCAACTTTATGTTTTTGAAATTTCTTTCAGCTCAATAATTAATGGGAAGCAATTTTCAAAAATATGAGTACGGAATTGTAAAAAATTTAAAAATAAAATTTTTAAATTCGAACTGTTGGAAAAATTTTTATGTTGAAGTTGAATACAATTTTTAAGAAATTAGAATTGTAGCAATTAAAAAAATTTATAGTCGGAAAAATTTGAAAAAATAAATTTGGATTTGGATCATCGAAATCCCATTTGTCTCAAAATGATTTAGGATCTAGTGATTTTTTGTGCTCCTAATATTTTTTCAAATTTCACCTCTTCGATTCAGTCTTGTTAATCGCACTTTTTCTCATTCGTTCTTTAATTCCCATTTGTAATAGATTTTATTGATCTCGTGGTACAATTAAGTTTCGCTTAATTTCCATATACCTGGAAAGTTCTCCATATCCCCATAAGCTATTTATCGAATGACCTGTTCCGTTACTCTATTACTAATTTATCGGCGAGATCATCGACTATTTAATTTAGTGCGGGTAGAATAAATACACGCGTATGCATTTTATTGCATATTCTATACCGAAGCTGTTATCGTGTGACCCATTTGTACTTATAAAACACTAAATTGATACGTATAGTTAATTTCCTGTCATATACTCTGCTTCCCTTTCTTTCTGTTCTCGAATACCGAGCCGACGAAAATTTTACGCTAATTTTGCCAAACTCGTACCTAAACTTAATTCTTTACATTTTGCCACGATTTAAACCGCTCCGTTGACAAATTACATTTTAATTTTACTCTCTGGTAAGATCGCGCGTAGGTATGGCTGCTGCAGTGCTGCGTCTCAGCATCGTAAAATGCGGGTATCGTAAAATTACCTAAACGGGCGTACCTTATTGTCTATTAAATACGACACGATTCGATTTATTTGCGTAATTTTAGTCCAGTTATTCTTGGCGATAAAATTATTTAACGTTATAATGTAATATTAATTAGACAGAGGTATTTCGATGATGACGACGTCGACGCCATCTCCGCGCAGCCACCAGCGACCGTTAAAACTACCGCACGAATTTCACATAGATTTTTCATCTTCGCTATTTTTATACGAAAAAAAAAAAATCTAGTCGTTAGTTTACACCATTAAACGATGTGTTCTTTATGTAACCACGTAAGTATATTACTTTATAATGTGAAATTACCTACAAATCTTCTTCGAGAGCATTACCGTGCTCTGGTATTCTTACAAATACACGAGCTAGCGTTTTGTTGTTAGAAGAAAAAAAAATCTTCGCCTTTCTATTGTCGTAAGTATATTGTACGAGCACCACAGTTCCGCGAATCTGCCCGCAACGCGGTTGTCATTCTTGACATTTTTTGTTATTTTTTTTCGCGTATGCAAAATGTAGCGTATGTATCGAGAATGGTATTTTTATGAAATTTTAATGGGCATTTTTTAGAGCACCGGGAGCGTATAAGAATTTGTTAAATGGTCTATTTGGTATTCTCTGCGTTTAATTAATATCCGAGGTGGAGTAAATTTGAAGAACAGAATTACGAATACGGTGCAGTTGGTGGTTTTGTATGAGGTGTTCACATGGAGTTGGTTGGTATGAGATCGCCGTTTTCATAAGATATGAGATGAGCTAGCACTATTCCAAAATTAAAATTCGTGATTTTCATGGTCATACGAGTACGTGTGAAAAATTGGTTACTAAGGAACTTCTTTTTTTCCTCAAAATTTATAAAAATTTGGTTTTAATCAAGTGTTGATTTTAATTTTTAAGAAAAGATCAATCGAAGAGTTTTTCGTCGTTTTTGAACGACAAAATTATAATATCGAAAAATTGTCGTTTCTCGTCATTTTTTAAAGAAACGACAGATTCAAAGAATTGAAAAAGTAGTCGTTTCTCGTCGTTTTTGAAATAACGATTAGAAACGACGGGTTCAGAATATTGGAAAGTGGTCGTTTTTGAAGAAAAGACAGTAGACAACAATTTTCAAACTCACAAGGTAGTATCCCAACTCACAAGTAAAATTTTGAGACCAAACAAAAAAAATCGAAAGTACATCATAATAGGACCCCATATTCAAAATGTCAAGTGCTGAAGTTCATTTCTCAAATTTTGGCGAATTTTTGAAATTTCAAAATTACCTCATCACCTCACAAAAATTGGTAAATACCTTATTTTTGACTTTCTAAATCGATTGGCAGCGGTTTCAAAATGTTGCAGAGTCCCCAGAGAATTTTGAAATTTTCTAGCACTCTTCAGAAAATCTCTGAAATGATTTTTTTTATGTGGTGAATAATGTGGATAATTCTTATCCGCGTTTTTACCACCACTGGAAACACTTTTCCCTTGTGGTGAAATATGTGGATAATTTTTATCCACGTTTTTACCACCACTGGAAACACTTTTCCCTTGTGGTGAAATATGTGGATAAATTTTATCCACGGTTTTACCACAACTAGAAAACACATTTCCCTTGTGGTGAAATATGTGGATAAATTTTATCCACGGTTTTACCACATCTGAGAACACTTTTCCCTTGTGGTGAAATATGTGGATAAATTTTATCCACGTTTTCACCCCTCTCTGAAATTATTTTTTTTATGTGGTGAAATATGTGGATAATTCTTATCCACGTTTTTACCACCACTGGAAACACTTTTCCCTTGTGGTGAAATATGTGGATAATTTTTATCCACGTTTTTACCACTACTGGAAACACTTTTCCCTTGTGGTGAAATATGTGGATAATTCTTATCCACGTTTTTACGACAACTTAAAACACTTTTCTTTTGTGGTGAAATATGTGGATAAATTTTATCCACGGTTTTAACACACAACTAGAAAGCACATTTCCCTTGTGGTGAAATATGTGGATAAATTTTATTCACGGTTTT